>CAWUFW010018063.1:0-236828 GCA_963921515.1 Calotriton arnoldi
TTTTCACTGTGAAATTGTGGTGTGTCCACGTTGCGTTTTGCACCGTTTCCTGTCGCGGGCACTAGGCCTACCCACACAAGTGAGGTACCATTTTTCTTGGAAGACTTTGGGGAACGTGGGGTGGGTAGAAATTTGTGGATCCGCGCAGATTACAGACCTTTCCACCACAGAAATGTGAGGAAAATGTGTTTTTTTTTACAATGTTTTAGGTTTGCAAGGGATTCTGGGTAACAGAACCTGGTGAGAGGCAGTAAAGTCACCCCATCCTGGATTCCCCTGGGTGTCTAGTTTTCAAAAATGTATAGGTTTTCTAGGTTTCCCTAGATGCAGGGAGAGCTAGGATTCAAAAACTACAGCTAGGCACTTTGCCAAAAAAGGGTCATTTTTCACTGTGAAATTGTGGTGTGTCCACGTTGCGTTTTGCACCGTTTCCTGTCGCGGGCACTAGGCCTACCCACACAAGTGAGGTACCATTTTTCTCGGAAGACTTTGGGGAACGTGGGGTGGGTAGAAATTTGTGGATCCGCACAGATTACAGACCTTTCCACTACAGAAATGTGAGCAAAATGTGGTTTTTTTGACAATTTTTTAGGTTTGCAAGGGATTCTGGGTAACAGAACCTGGTGAGAGGCAGTAAAGTCACCCCATCCTGGATTCCTCTGGGTGTCTAGTTTTCAAAAATGTATAGGTTTGCTAGGTTTCCCTAGATGCAGGCAGAGCTAGGATTCAAAAACTACAGCTAGGCACTTTGCCAAAAAGGGTCATTTTTCACTGTGAAATTGGGGTGTGTCCACGTTGCGTTTTGTGCCATTTCCTGTCGTGGGCACTAGGCCTACCCACACAAGTGAGGTACCATTTTACTCAGAAGACTTTGGGGAACGCGGGGTGGGTGGAAATTTGTGGATCCATGCAGATTCCAGAACTTTCCACCACAGAAATGTGAGGAATGTGTTTTTTTGGACAATTTTTTAGGTTTGCAAGGGATTCTGGGTAACAGAACCTGGTGAAAGCCAGTCAAGTCACCCCATCCTGGATTCCCCTGGGTGTCTAGTTTTCAAAAATGTATAGGTTTGCTAGGATTCCCTGGGTGCCGGCAGAGCAAGGGTTCAAAAACTACAGCTAGGCACTTTGCAAAAAAGGGTAATTTTTCATTGTGAAAATGTGTTGTGTTCACGTTGCGTTTTGAGCCGTTTCCTGTCGTGGGCACTATGCCTACCCACACAAGTGAGGTACCATTTTTATCGGGACACTTACGGTAATTCAGATTTGTAAAGCAACTGTTATTACCTATTGACTTTCGATGCATTTCTGCCTTCCAAATGAAAGACAATGTGTAAAAAGAAGTTATTTTGAAAAATGACCTATAATTCTCATGCTAGTATGAGTATTACCAATTTCAGAAATGTGCAAATATCTATTGTTTCTAAACTCTATATTGTGTTCCCATTTCAGAAATACATGGGAGTCTTTCATACCGAATATTCCATGTATACATTTTCCCAGAATAATTGCTATATACCCGGTACATAATAAAAAACCATTGCAAGACGCTGCTCAGTTTTTGGCTCTGGGTTCGTCGGGTTCTTGGTGAACCTACAAGTCCTATATATCCCCACAACCAGTGAGGTCCAGTGGATGTAACGGTATATTGCTTTCAAAGAGCAGTCATAATTAGAAGAAGTTACAGGTGAAAACGTTGACACAAAAGGCTGTTTTTTTCAACTAATTTTCCATTTTTCCTATATTTCACTGTTAGTTTCTATAAAGAAACCTTGATGGATTTATACAAATGACCCCTTGCTGAATTCCGCATTTTGTCTACTTCTCTAAAATGTATAGATTTCCAGGATACATTATTGCTTTCATACCCATTTCTACCATTAACTGAAAGGAGGTTGAAAGCACAAAAAATAGCAAAAATAGGCTATGTCCCAGAAAAATGCCAAAACTGTGTAACATTTTTTGGTTTTTGACAAAAGTCTGTCATTCCCTAAAAGCTGGGAAAATGGAGATTTCAGCCACAAACACTTTTTTGATACCATTTGCAGGGAAAAACCCAGACACTTTCATATGCGGGACTTTTTTCCCATTTTTCCCCAAAAAACCAAGATATAGCTGTATTTTGGCTAAAATATGGGACCCCTCCAGGGGAATCCACAAACCCTGGGTACCTTTAGAATCCCCATGATGTTGGAAGAAAAGGACGCAAATTTGGCGTGGATACCTTATGTGGTCAAAAAGTTACAGAGGCCTAATCGCGAACTACTACAAATAGCCAAAAAAGGGCTCAGCACTGGGGGGGAAAAGGCCCAGCAGTTAAGGGGTTACAATTTTAAAACAATTTTTTTAAAACACTCCCCACCCTTATCCCCTCTAAACCCAACATCCCGCTCCTAAAAATAAAATACAAATTATAATTTTTATAACATTAATTAACTGATATACCAAAAACAAACATATAACAAAATAAAATTAACTATAACAATATTTTGACACAATGATATTTTGATAGTCGACATTTCAAACTTCGATATTTTTTACAACACAAAAAACGATATTTTTAACATCGATATACTTAACATCGATATTTAGTACTGTCGATATTAAAAAGTCGATATTATGTCCACTTACCTAAATATTGGTTATTTTTCTAGAACTGGTGTGGTGTCCTTTTGTAGTGTTTTCACTCTGTTACTGTATGTTATGTGCAAATGCTTCACACACTGCCTCTGAGATAAGCTTGACTGCTCGTGCCAAGCTACCGAGAGGGTGAGCAGGGGTTGTTTTAGAAGTGTATCCCCCTTATCCTGACTAGAAGGAAGGGTCCCTATTTGGACAAAGGGGCAAATCATTGCCAACTAGAGACCCCCATTCCTAACATTGGTTGTCAGCGGTGAGGATATGACTTGCATTTGCACTTGACCTACAGTGATTGGTGTACACTACTACCATATCGCAGGCCACTGCATACCACATACTGGTTCTTTTTGGCCTATTTTTGATCTTGCCATTTGTTGAAAACCTGAACTTGCTATTGCATCATGCCTGAGTCAAGAGCATCATCTGTTGCATCCTTGGAGGTGGCCTTTTAGGAGGAGAGGTTAAAAACCTACAATGTGAAGGAGTTGAAGGCTCTTTGCAAAAACCTCAAAGTCAAAATCAGGGGCCTCACCAGTAAAGAGGAGCTACAAAAGGCGCTGAGGGTCTGGGTAGCAGCCAGACATGCCAGTGGGCAGTCTGGAGATCTCAGTATGGAGGCAGAGGAGCGATTCCTAGGGTGGATGTGCTTTTGGGAGGGGTGAAACCTCCAGGCCAGGCAGCAGTTGCTTGTCCCAGAGGAGCTGGAGGACAGGCGGGAGGCAGCAAAGTTTGAACTAGAAAAACTCAGGCTGGAGAATGAGAGGGAAGACAAAAGGATAGCTTTGAAAGAAAGGAAGATGATCTTGGATCATGAGCGTGGTATTAAGGAGCTGGAGCTAAGAAGTAGGTCCAGCACAGATGGTGGCAGCAATTCCTCAGTGCACTCAGATAGAATTGTACACATCCCCAAGATTGTAGGCAAGGAATTCAAGAAGGGGGATGACATACAAATGTGGTTTCAGGGTTATGAGGCATCTATCCACATGAATGGGGTCCCTGAAAAGAATGGGGTGCAGGATGATTGTGGCCTCTTTTCCCAGAAGAGGGGAGGGACACTTTAGTGGCTTTGGGTAAGGGGCAGAGCCTCACCTTTGCTGACATGTAGGAGGCCCTTATCACCAGGTATGGTCTCACTCCTGACAGGTACAGAGATCAGTTTAGGTCCAGTAGGAAAACTGATGCAAACACTTGGTTGGAATGTGTAGATTCTTTTTGCAGGTCACTGGATGGTTGGGTGAAGGGCAGTAATGTGACAGCTTTTCAGGGGCTCTGCAATTTGATTGCATGGGAGCACTTGTCTACTCTATGTTTTGCAGAGCTGCACCAGCACTTGACTGATAGTAAGCTGACTGACCCCAGGAATATTGCTATGGAGGTGGACCGCTGGGTTAGAACCAGGGTCCACAAGAAGGTGTATGGGGGAGAATCTGCCAAAGGTGGGCAGGGGCCCCAGCAGACAAAGGTAAAGCACAGGAGTTCTCTAAAGGGCCACAAACTAATACCCAGGGTAAAGGTTCCCATTCCCAAGGAGATAAGAAACAAGGGGTCTCTTCAGGGAAACCTGCAGAGACCAGACCCTGCAAGTGCTATGCCTGTGAGCAGGTGGGTCACTTGAAGGGGACCCCAAGTGTCCCAAGAGGGCACAGCCACCCACCGGTTGGCAGTCCAAGGTGTTGGCTAGTGTAGCACTTGGAGAGGAGGGGTACCCAGAGGAGGGTGGGGATCCCGCAGAAATGATCCTTGTCTCGCTAGGGGACAGTGAGATGGTCCCAGGAAACCAGGTGCCTGCAAACACTAAGAAGTACAGCGCCTGGGGGTTCATCAATAGGAGAAGGGTAGAGGCCCTCAGAGATACTGGAGCCAGTGGAACCTCAGTCCGGTATCACCTGGTCTCTGAGGAGCAAGCAGTCCCCGGGGCATTCCACCACCAAGTAGTTGCTGTGGACAACTCAGAGCGCCAGTGTATGGTGGTGCAGGATCTCTTTGAATGGGGGGTGTCTCAGGTCCCTTGAGGGTGGTTGTAAGCCCTACCATGCCTGTAGATTGTCTGCAGCTAGGTAACGACCTGGAGCAGTCCTTGTAGAAGGATGTTGAGCTCATGTCTAACTTGGAGATGCTAGGCTTGCCAGAGTGGGCATGTGTGACCACTGGGTCAATGGCAGTTAGTAAGGGTGATCAGAAGGACCTGGAGCCTGAAACAGTGGCACAAGTTCCTGCCAAGCGAAATAGCAGGGGGTTCGGGAAACCAGCTCCTGAGGTTCCCACAGTCCGGGAGGAGGCTGACCTCGAGGGGGATGCCCCGGTACCTACAGGTGAGCAAGTGAATGAACTGGGGGACTTATCTGAGCAGACCCATTGACAGCAAGAAGGTGGTCCCACCAGGGAAGACTTCTGCAGGGAGCAGAAGGAATGCCCTTCTCTAGAGGGTTTGCAGCAGCAGGCTGCCAACCAAGCAGCTGGTGATCAGTCTGGATCACACTGGATCTACTAGGAGAATGGTCTCTAATACAGCGAGCCTAAGGTTGCTGAGCCTGGGTCATCCCGTGTGCTGGTGGTACCCCAGAGCTTCAGGACCTTCCTACTGGGTCTGGCTCATGATGTGCCTTTGGCAGGACCTTTGGGGCAGGATAAGACCATTGACAGGATTGTCACCCACTTCTTTTTGCCCAAAATGTGAAGGCAGTCAGATGCACATTGTTTGTCTTGCCAGACTTATCAGGCATATGGTAAGAGTGGGTGTAAGTGTAAGGCTCCTCTCCAACCTTTTCCAGTTGTTGGCACCCCTTTTAAAAGGGATGGACATTGTGGGGCCACTGGATCCCAAGACAGCCATGGGCAACAGGTACATCCTGGTCTTGGTGGACCATTCTACCTGGTACCTGGAGGCTATCCCTATCAGAACAACCACGGCGCCAGTGGTGGGGCGGGTGTTAATGGGGATCTTTTCCTGTGTGGGTTTCCCCAGAGAGATGGTATCTGACCGTGGGATCAATTTCATATTCAAGTACATGATATCCCTGTACTAGGAGTGCGGTGTGACCTAAAAATTCTCCACTCCTTACCACCCACAGGGTAATGGTTTGGTGTAGAAATTCAACCAAACCTTAAAGGGCATGATCAAGGGACTAACAGAACCCATGAGGCGTAAGTGGGACGACCTCTTACCATGCCTTTCCTTTGCCTACAGGGTGGTTCCACAGAAGTCATTAGGTTTCAGTTACTTTGAGCTTCTCTATGGGCACCCTGTTAGAGGACCTCTCAGTTTGGTCAAGGAAGGCTGGGAGACAACTTCCAGGAAAACTCCCCAGGATGTATTTAGCTACATGCTGGCCTTCAGGAACCAAACTTCACGCTTCAGGAAACTCGCTCAGGTAAACCTAGAAGCAAGCCAGGAGGAGATGGTATGACCAGAATGGCACTCTGGTAGAGTTTCAGCCTGGCCAAAAAGTGTGGGTCACGGTCCCAGTCGAACCTTGTGCCTTGCAGGACAAGTGGCATGGGCCTTTTGAAGTGGTAGAGCGTAAAAGTAATGACACCTACCTGGTGAATCTGCCGACTCCCAGGAACCCTTTGAAGGTCCTTCATGTGAACCTCCTCAAGCCTCACTTTGAGAGGTCTGAAGTGAGCATGCTCTTGGCGAAGGATGATGGGGTGGAAGAGGAGAGTGATCCTCTCCCTGACCTCCTGTCCACTAAGGAGCACAATGGGTCAGTGGAAGGTGAGATCCTCTTCCCTACACTAACCCCAGAGCAGAAGAGTGACTGTCACCAATTGTTGGGGCAGTTCGCCACGTGGTTTTCCCTGACACCAGGTGTTGCTCACTGGTGTACCCATGACGTGGACACTGGTGACAGCCCTCCTGTGAAACACAAGATTTACAGGTTGACTGACTGTGTCAGAGCTAGCATCCAAGAGGAGGTCTCTAAGATGTTGGCGTTAGGGGTAATAGAGCCCTCCAACAGTCCTTGGGCCAGCCCAGTGGTCTTGGTCCCAAAGGCTGCTGCACCCTGTGTCACTCCTGAACTGTGATTCTGCGTGGACCAACCTGGGCTCAGCACCGTCACCAGGACTGACGCGCACCCCATCCCCAGAGCTGATGAGCTCATTGATCGGTTGGGAGCTGCCAAGTTCCTCAGCACGTTTGATTTGATGTCTGGGTACTGGCAGATTGCCTTAACCGAGGGGGCCAAGAAGAGGTCAGCATTTTCAACCCCAGAGGGGCACTACCAGTTTCCGGTGATGCCCTTTGGGTTGAAGAATGCCCCTACCACCTTTCAGAGGTTGGTCTACCAGGTGTTGGCTGGACTGGAGGACTTCAGTGCCGCCTACCTGAACGACATTGCAGTGTTCAGTTCCAGCTGGGGAGAACACTTGCAACACCTCTGGGAAGTGTTAAAGGCTCTACAAAAGACAGGCCTCACGGTGAAGGCCAGTAAGTGCCAGATCGGACAGGGATTGGTGTTGTACTTAGGGCACCAGGTAGGAAGCGGCCAGGTGGCACCCCTACAGCCTAAGATTGACACCATTCTGGCTTGGGAGCCCCCCAAGAACCAGACAGAGGGGAGGGCCATTTTAGGTCTCACCGGCTACTATAGGGGGTTTGTCAAGGGCTATGGCACCATTGTTGCCCCCTTGACAGTGCTGACTTCCAGGAAGCAGGCAGGAAGGTGATCTGGACTGATGCCTGCTAGAGAGCTTTTGATGCCCTGAAGGCAGCCATGTGCACGGGGCCTGTGCTCAAGGCACCCGACTAAAGATGATTTTTATGTTCTGTGTTTGAAAATACCACTTTTAGAAAGTAGGTATTTTCTTGCTTAGCCATCCTGTGTGCCTCTGCTGGGTTGTGGTTTGACTGTCTGGCTTTGGAGTGACAGGGGCTGGGAATGTGCATTCTCTTCAGACAGCCACTGGGGAGGGTCGAAGTGGGTCCTGCCTTTCCTGGATGAGTCAGGGCTGAGCTGAATAGACCTGGGCAGCATTTAGAATAGTGGGAGGAGATTTCCTTGTACCTGAATGGGCCTGTTCTACCTTGGACAATGCTGTCTGCACCTCATGCTAGGAAGCTGGGCCATAAAGGACCAAACTGGTTTGGACTGAGCACAGCCACTCTCTGCCCAAGAGAACAAAGAGAAACTGTGTATAAATATTGGGGCCCAGACCCCAGAACTTTAGAACTCGCTTGACTCATGGAACCTTCCAAGAAGAAGAGCTGGAAAACTGCCATTGGGAGTTCTGCCCCTTTGCTGTGTTGTTGCTTTGCTGGGTTGGCCTGCAGTCACTGTGAACTTTCTTCACTTGTCGCTGAGTATCTCCAAGGGCTTGAAATAGAGCTTGCCTTCTGTTCACGAAGTCTCAGGGACAGCAAAGACTTCACTTACCTCTGGGTACCGCCTCGGTAACCGTGAGTATCAGTTGACACAGAGGGGGAAAGCAGCCAACACTGTCACCGACACCGCTGCTGGCTCCGTGTCCTGAAGGCAACGCATAAGGCACCGCAGCACTTCGCACCGCAACTTTGGTCTCACCGACGACGATGACCGCCGCTGCCACCGAGCCGTTGCTTGCACCCCGACCTGTGGGCACCGCACTCGCTTCACTCCGCCAACCTGGTCTCACTGATGACATCGCTGCATGCTGACCTCGACACCTGTGACTGCACCGTGGTTTGGGTGCACCCCTCATAAGTCACATGATGCACCGCCCCGTCCCACACCGCAGGCTAAGCCAACCGCCGTCAGCTCCCATCAACTGCCACTGCCGCGTGCACCGTGACCTGCCAACACCGCATCGAGTACCGCCCGCTTTGCACCGCAGCCCTGGTCTCACCGACACCGCTGAACGACCGTTACTTTAGCCGCTGCCTGCACCGTGACTTGAGGGCACCGCACGCCGCTACGTTTCACATCGCAACCACGACGGCTGCTGCGACCGGCCCGCACCAATGCGGTTAGCCGGAACCAAAGGTGCTGTTTGCGAGTCTGCTGACACTGACGCCAGTCCGAACCGACTCGGTCGGCCGGAACTGTTGGATTCTGTTGTTTTCAGCACCCCGGTAGCCCCGGACTGAGCTACTGGCTTTAAGGAACTACATTTTAAAGTCATTCTTGCAAAGTGCATATTTTTGATTACTGTATGTTGGTCTTTTATCGTTTTGGTCTTGTTTGCACAGATAAATATTGGTTATTTTTCTAAAACTGGTGTGGTGTCCTTTTTTTTAGTGTTTTCACTGTATTACTGTATTATATGTGCAAATGCTTCACACACTGCCTCTGAGATAAGCCTGACTGCTCATTCCAAGCTACCAAGAGGGTGAGCAGGGGTTATTGTAGAAGTATATCCCCCTTATTCGGACTAGAAGGAAGGGTCCCTATTTGGACAAAGGTTCAAACCATTGCCAACTAGAGACCCCCATTTCTAACAGACGTCTATTGAAGCAACGCCAGAATCAGGTCTACTCTGGCTTGTATGGCATGTATGCGATGTTAGTGTCTAATACCACCAGGCTAATAAGGAAGACTTTCAGTTATGTGTTGCTCCTTGTTCATTAATGGCGACTCACATTGGCATTGGGCGAAAATATGGCGTCAAAGCTCTACTCTTTCTCATGTGTATATTTATCAACAGTCTAAATTAGCTGTTCTGCTTGCACACAAACAGGAATGTGCTCTACCTGTGGTAAACGTTTTTTGCTCTCTTTCTCCTTATCAGAGCTGTACCGATTTATTATCCTGCCATAAAAATAGGGATTAGGGAAGTCACTCTTCACAACCATGATAGTTAACACTTTGGCTCGGCCTCTGTCCAACTTTTCAGTGGCCAATTTGCATTTTCTTTATTCTTTGAGCCTCCGTAGCACTGTACATATATAAATAAGTAAAAAATCGAGAACATTTTATGCTTTCTCATTTTGCATTTGCACACTTTTCTGGCACACAGTGTGAACGCATGCAATGAGTTTGCCCAAAAGTGGAGCTGGGTAAATCAGAACCCTGATCTTTTCCAGCTCCGACGAAAATCCAAGATGGCGTATGCAGTTCAAATACGCAGTGGTGCATATCTCTGTCTCTATTGTCAGGAGCCGTTGAGGCGGCACACGTTGTGAAGAAGAATAGTTGAACATTGGTGTCAACTGTGTGGGAGGATGCGGTATTTGTAACGTCAAAGGCCCTGCTCTCTTGCACTGTTGCCTGTTCTGGGGATGCCTCGGATACCACCGGGCCACAGCCCGTTTGCCACAGCATGATCTGAGGGGGGTGCACGCACTGTCAGCAGTTCCCACAGTCAGCTGTCAGTTTATGGTAGCTGGAAACAAGCGGGTGTTTTTGTTCCAGCTGCACTGTATTTTGAGTTTTAGATTAATATATGTGCCTTGCAAGGGACCACTAAGGTTTTTGCTGGTATTTGCGAGTAAGAAGATGAACAGACTTTAAAAAAAATAATATATATATATATTATCAGTTGAATGCACAGGGGACTGGATCACAGAAGTGTAGGCAGTGCTTGTTGCAAACACCTTTTACCACTGTTTTATGGAAACAGAGGGGCATATGTACAAGGACTTAACGCCGCCGAAGCGTCAATTTTTTTACGTTACGGCAGCTATTATTTTATCGCCTTATTTACAAGTTGTCGCTAACCTCAGTTAGCGGCAGTTTTCTCGCGAAAACGTGCATTTTTAAGATCGCCACTTCTGTTAGCGGGAGTTAACGAAAATGAGATGCATGGTAGGCCGTGCAAAAACTGCCGCTAATCCCACTTTGCGATATTTACAAGGAATTCCTTGTATGATACAAAACCAAAAAAACTGCCTCTATCTGCAGTTAGAGGCAGTTTTTTAAGACCAGAAAATAGCTGGTCTTAAAATTGGTGCAAACACTTGGGGCCTCATTTCAGAAGGTTTTGGTGTTGGACAGCGCTGCACGGAATGTTGCTGCGCTGCCCTGCGACAAAACTACAGGGCAGGAATGCGCACCATCAATAAGATAGGGCGCATTCTTGGGCCTCATTCATGAAAAGTGTTGCATCGCTGCGACAAAACAGCATTGCAACACTTTTCACTACACCCTTCTTGCGACACCATGGATGCGCTGTGTTCACTATACAGCGCTCCATGTCGCAATTAATGACAGATACATCTTGAATCTTGAATTATCTGTCAGCGCTAAAGTCACGCATTGCTGCAGTTGTGTCACAAGCATGACGCAACTCCAGCTATGCATGGGGCCAGCCTATCCCTGTGGCACTGCGTCACCCTTACGCCTGCCATGAGGCAGGCGTAAGGTACTGACGCAGTGACCTCATAGAATTGTCGCAGTGAAATCTGATGGATTTCACTGTGCCACTCCTATGAGGCTTTGTTGCGTGGGAATGCCCACCCTGCATACATCATACCTGATGCAGGTATAATGTGGCACAGGGCTTCACAAGGTCACGCATATGCCTAGATGCGTCACTTTGCAAATACAGTGCAACGTGGTGCAAGAATCACGTTGCAAGTACGTCAAGAAAATTATGCACTGGCGGGGTGAAACTGTCAGAAGGGGCTCATGAATAAGCCCCCCCTGTCTTTTTACTCTACCTTGGCGCACAATGGCTGCCATGCGCCAACACAGGCACCCTTGCGCCATGGTGCAAGGATGACTGTCTTGCGGAGTTGATTGATGTTGTGGCTCCATCACTTCTCGAGACGTCTGCAGGGCGTCTGGACTAGTGGAGGGTGGGAGTGAACCAGTTGGCCTTCTTGGAGTGTTGTTTGCCTGGTCTTTTCTTGAGGGGTACCAGGGTGACGGCGCAGTTGGAGATGCATTGGTGGAGGCTGCGCGCTGTGGTGTTGTCGCCTGTAAGCGTTGGCGGAGTGGTGGTGCTGAGGGAGTTGACGAGAAGTTCTTTGGTGGCCTTGATCCAGCTGCGAGGAGGGGCGATGATGGCAGTGGTGTACGGTGGGCATGGTGAAGACGTGATGTATACAATGATGGTCGGTACAGGAGAGTCCGGTGGTGTGGCTGTAGTTGAAGTTCCTGCTGGCGGAGAAGACGTGCTCGAGCGTGTGTCCGGCTATGTGGGTTGGTGCTGTGACTAGCTGATTGAGTCCGATGTTGGCGAGGTTCTCCAGGAGGGGGGTGGTGTTCTGGTCACTAGGGCTGTCCATGTGGAACTTGAGGTCTCCGAGTAGGATGTAGTCGGTGGATGGGAGAGCCTGGGGGCAATGAGGTCTACAAAGGCGTCGGTGAATGGGGGTCCATGCCCCGGGGGTCCTGTAGATGAGGGTGCCGCAGAGGATGGCGTTGGGGATGGTCCAGATCTGGAAGTGGAGGTGTTCCATGGTCACCGTTGGGTCATTAGAGTGCGTTGTCAGTCGGAGTGTGCTTTTGTAGACGATGGCAATGCCTCCTCCTGGACTGTCGGGATGGTCCTTGCGGGTGATTTAGTAGCCGTCAGGGATGGCGATGACGATGTCCGGTCCGGAGCAGAGGTTGGTCCAGGTTTCCATGAAGAAGGCAATGTCTGAAGAGGTGGCGTCGAGGAGGTCTCAGATTTCAGTTGCATGTTTGTGGAGGGACCGCTCATTGAGGAGGATGCAGCTGAGCCGGTCGGGTGCGCTTTTGGTCAGCTGGGCGGCAGGAGGCACTGGTGTGCTGATGTGGCAGAAGGTGCGTTTGTAGTTTCGACAAGCGCAGGGTTCAAGAGAATTCTACAGTGTTGCTAGATATGGCAGGCGGTGTGGCATCCAGGGTTGATGGCGAGGAGGGTGCTGGCGTCGTAGCAGTGGAGTGCCTGAGAGGAAGGGTCCTTGGTGCTTGGTGCGGTCCAAGGGCAGACGGACGCAGACGGGCTTTCCTTTGGCACACCAGTGGTACGCCCGCTGCGCATGGCCGCACAGTGGCCGCCATTGAGTAGTGCTGCGGGGGGGACTGGACAGCTGGGATGCGGGAAACGCGGGAAAGGACACTGGAGGGGGCGAGGACGTGGGGGGTAAGCAGGGTTTTTCAAATAATTCTTACCTTAAGGCCGGTTCCCGCGTCTTCTGTGCTCCCGCTCTCCTGAGTCTGCTTCCAGGATCAGGAAGCAGGCAGCCAGACTCCCTCCCCTAAGCCAATCACAACACTGCAATGCGGCTTTGTGATTGTTCTTGAGTGCCGTGACAAGGCGTTCAGCCCGGGGCTGCAGGGGTGGGCATGTTCTTCATGCAGGCTGTAATGCAGCCTGCATTGCGAACAGGGAAGTGCGCATGACTGCTTTGGGCAGCCTGAGAGGGCCGACCAAACAGTTGTTGCGCACTTGAGTGGGCATATCACTCCACCCCTGCCCTGCTCCGTGAGTAGAGCAGCCCCACCCACCCTCCCGCCCGAAAAGGAAACAGCATGAGTACATCAGAAAGTTATCATTGTGTTATTATTTTTCCTCTTCTTGCACTGCTTGAAAGCAGTGGGGTGACGCTCTTCCGCCATAGAGGATGAGCCGCCACTGGTGGTGCGTCACCCACAGGTGCTAGGCCTGGGCGACTCGACCCCCGGGCCTCCTATGCTACGCTGCACTGTCTCCAAATTTGTAACTCAGCCAGCAGGAGCCTCAGCCAGGTGGGATTTCACAAGCCTGTGTACAGCAGTCACTGCCAAGTCCGCTGGGGAATCTCCTGATGCAGGTGATGCAACAGGGACCCCTCAGGCGTGAAGTTGCAGCACTCCCGCCACACAAGTTTGGCACAGTTCAGGGACCTCACCCTCCACAGCGTCCGGCCAGCGCAACATCATCCGGCCTGTGATGCAGAGAGGCGCCACCCACCATTGGTAATCTCCTCCGTGCACCCCGGTGTAGTGATGGATCGTAGTATGCGATGCAGACCTCCCTACGTTGGTGCGCAGGAGCAACCCTACCGTTCACAGCTCCAAGGGGCGCAAGGCGGTCTTCTCACACAGGTCAGCAACGTGTCTCCATGCGACCTGGCATACTTCACCACCAGGTAAGGGCGATCACCGAGTCTCAATGTCTACCGCCATGGCTCAGCGACTCCACAGCACCTCCGCATTCCACTCCGGGTCCCAGACGCAGGCCCAGCAAGGCCTCTGGGCCCTGGGGACTGTCCGCGCTTTCAAGGTTTTGGATGCCATGGTGTTGCAAGGAGTGCGCAATGAGAAGTGATGCATCACTGGTTTTGCACAGCAATGCGCCTCTTTTCATAGATGTAGCCCTGAATTTCCTCTTCCCCTGGGACTCTGGCTGGTCATCCTGGCTATTGGGGGGCTTGGGGGGGGTGTTGATCTGTGCTGCACTTGGCCCTGGCTGCTCCATTCTGCATTCCATTGGTTTTATTTCCTATTTTTCATTGGAGGTGGATTAATAGGCTAATTTTGCCTCTAGAGGCAAAAAAAGTCATGTTGGAATGACTAATGTGAGTTTTTTTGCCGCTAATGAGCCTTTCATCAGTTTTCGCCCGCTAACGTCAGAATTTGTATCGCCTTCACGCTAGTGTTACCGTCAGTTTTCACCGCAGCTACCTGGAACTATTGCCATCTAGCGACGTATTGTACATACATCGCTAACAGGGTGATAGTTTTCGGCGATATGCCGCGTTAGGAAAATTGCCGCTAGCGTTAGCGGCAGTTCATGTACATATGCCCCAGCATTCTGGAGTTGATAATGCGTGACAAGAATCTCTACATATTTGTTGCGTTGTGTTTTGCTGTGGTCGTGATGTGTTCTGTACCTTTTGTGCTGTATTATTGGAACGTGATGTTGATGTGTTATACTGTGAATGTGGTGTTGGATTCGGATTTGACTGTTTTGTTTTGCTGTGTACTTACGTTTTAATTGTGCTGGCATTTTGCTTTGTGTATTGTATTGTGTTATGTTCTGTTGTTTACTTTAGACATTTCAACAAATGCTGCTGTCTTTCCAGCCAAAATCAGTGCAGTCATTTAAAGTTTCTGTGACAAGGAACCACTTTCTAAGGTACCAAATTGCGTAGCTCCCGTTCTTCAAGTCTTTAAGGCAGCAGTAAAGGCACCACTGTGGTAGACTGTGTTTTAGTTTAGCTCCTCCAGTGCTCCCTTTATCTGATCCAGCCCTTTGTGTTGCGTGCAAAATATTCATTTAATGTAAAAGGTATTACTGAGAAAAGGCACTCTTAAAAGACACGCACCACCGTTTGCAAAACAGTTCACTCTTTCACTGTTATGCAAAGCGTCAAATACATTTATTTTCCCCCAGAATGTTAGTGTTTAAGTTAGTAGTTTTTGATGGCCAACAATTATTTTCTAATTAAAACAAGAAGAAATACACAATGTAGCCGCAGTAATAACGTTCACAAAGTGAAATTCTTTGGATACACTTAGGGGCATATTCTCAAGGACTTATCGCCGAGTTAGCGGCACTTTATCGCAGCCAAAGTGGCGATAGATTTATCGCCCTATTCACAAGCTGGTGCTAACAGCCGATATCGCCAGTTTACCTGCGATAGCAGCTGCAAAAAACATCGCCACGGATGACACCGGCAACTAACGCTAATGAGATGCAGAGTAGGCGTTCCCGTGCAAAAACCCGCGACAACACCACTTCGCAACATTCTCAACGACCAGCCAGATCGGCGATAAGATCACAAAACATGCGATAAGGCGCGTTAGCAGCAGGGAATTAACACCTGCTCTTTCCTGGTATTAAGTCGGACGATAACCTGCACCAGAAATGGGAGTCCAGCCCACAGCCACACCAGAAGAACAACAGATGCCATGGGGCTACTGATCATGCAGTCAGACACCCAAGAGGGCCACAACACCCACCGCCACCCCCCCCGGACCCACCCCGGGGCCCTACCCCGGACAAAGATATTTTACATCAACTTTACGAAATCATGAACAAAACAATTCGCCTGATGTCGCACAAGTACAACAATTAACATTCATATGTGGTCAGAAAAAGGAGAATCATTCATTCATCTTTGAATTTCCAAACAAATTATTTAATTCAAATTTAACTCAAGAGTCATGACGGGTCTTCTCTGGACAATCTGTAAGACACAGCCTGCAAGACAAAATTCAAGATAAGAAGGTGTGTCATGCGCTCATCAAAGGACAGAGAAAGAGAGAAAGAGAGAGAGAAAGAAAGGGAGAGAGAGAGAGAGAGTGAAAGAGAGGGAGAGAGACAAAGAGAGAGAAAGGGGGAGAGAGGGAGAAGGAGAGAGAGAGTAACAGAGGAAGAGAGAGAGACAGTGAAAGGAAGAGAGGGAGAGGGAGAGAGAGTGCCGACACTGCGGACCCAGGCCTCACTGCTCACCTGCTGCCACCGGTGTGTCTCCAACCACGTGCCGGTATACACTGCAGTCCACCAGGTCCCTTATCTGAAACAGAGTCCAGATTTATGAATGGCAGAGTTCATATCAGTGCACACGCCATCATCGCTTGGCCGCCCCTGCGCACACAGGCTGCTGCACCCCAGCCCCTCCCGCCGCCCAGCGGTGTTTGCCCGCCCCTGCGCACCCAGGCCTCACTGCTCACCGTCCGCCACCAGCGTGTCTCCAAGAGGGCCCACCACGTGCCGATGCAAGCTCCAAGCCCGGGGCCCGCGACCTTGGCAGCCTCCACATCATGCAGCCCCGCCCCGCGGGCCACCAGGTCACACACGTGATTCTGGGTCTTGATTTCGCAATGGCAGAGATCATATCAGTGCACACGGCATCATCGCAGGCTGCACACCCGCTCAGCTCTATAGGTGCCACTAACTCTGTGAACCGCGAGGCAACGCCATGTGGTGGTAGGCCCGTGCTGCCCGCTGGCTCAGGCCTACACTGCGGTCCAGCAGGGCTCACACAAACCCCTACCAGTCCGGTCCGCCAGGATGATGCATCATCGCAGGCTGCACACTCGCTCAGCACCTAAGGTGCCCCTACATCAGTGCACCGAAAGTCACCGTCCCGTGGCGGTAGGCCCATGCCGGCCGCAGTGTTTCCGGTGCCACCAACTCTGTGCAACGCAAGTCATGGACCCTTTCTGATTGAGTCTCGTGATATGCCAGGCGGACGCAGCCATGTCACCTCCGGCAGTGGGGAAGAACTGGGACACGTAGCGTCATCGTCCCCCCCTTTATATGTAAGCCGAGTGAGCTGGGTCGGCGTACGCCAGGCCAGCATAGGGGTGTGAATAATTATCCCTGGGCTCTGGGCGTGGTTCATTTCTGGGCTGGACAGGAAACCAACTGATACATGTGTCTCTGTTGCAGTGTCTGCGCCACACGGCCCGCAATCGACAATGTTGCAATGTTGCATGCACCCGGAGGGCGGCCGCGCACGAAGGGATTGTACAAGGAGCGCAAGGCCGCTCGGGCTCTTGGCTCATGCATGCCAACTGTTGTGTGTGTATCGCTATTGGTGCACCATAAGCCTAAGGCCTAGCCTCAATTGCAGCGCGAAAGCCACATCTCATCTACAGAATGCAAGCAGTAGTCAGATTAACATTAGGGATGAAAGCTCCTTTGTCTCAATACATAAGGCGGAAGGACATCTGCACCTCCGACCTTGGTCTTGCATGCGGCAGGCACCCCCTGAGAGAGATACCATAGCAGATGATGACGACTCCCACACTACGCACAGCGCTAATGAAAGACCAACGTATCCACACCCCACACACACAAGTCCTTGCTCGAGGTACTCTTGCATGGAATGCCCTTGACACTTACGTACACAACAACCCATACGTCCAAACGTTGCACACACATACGACTCATTGCTCCGAGCTGTGGCATATCATCCACATAACTGCCGCAGGTCAGAAGAGTGCCGGCTCTACGAGAGCCACCAACGCAATGGCAGAACATCCGGGGTGCATGCACAATGCCTGTCACGTGGAACTGTACCGTGACCGAATGCTGCCTGTTAGTGTCTGATGCATTGGTCTGCATGTTGTGGCCCTTGTCTTGCCCGTACTGACATGCACATGGCAATAAAGTCTATGCAACTTCACTGGTGTTCAACTGTGATGAGTGTTGATTGGAATGACAAATCGTGTGCCTCAATGAGCATTGTCCGTACACAGGGAGGGACTGAATGACGCATTTCACTTAGGGGTGAGTCCCTATTGCCAGCTCCACCTCTGTGAACCAGACATAGTGGTTGGGATAGTTGCTGATAGACCTGTGCTCTTACGTGTCTTCAGCAATGTGAGTATGGTGTCCATATTCTTGCCATGTGGATCAATGTGATCCATCACTACAGGCTGTGTCCACCCAGTTGAGTGTGAGTAGGTATGCGAAGAGATGTTCTGTTGTCAAATGTGATGGGGGACACTACTTTAGGCCTGCCAACGACTTTGACATTTCATACCCAGCCCTATTTCTAACATTGCGTGGGGCAAAGTTGAGGAATTGCGCGATTGTTGTTTCAGAGCAATGAGGCCACAGCTAGTGCACACATTTCCAGTCATATCACTTCCTATGTGTGTCACGGTCAAACATGCGCATTGCTTTCATTTCCCAGTGTGTACCTTTTTGGGCAATCAATGTCCTTACATTCATCCATACTTTCATACTTGATCGATTATGGACATAACACATCTGTGTGAATTTGAATGATTTATTCACATTCGGTGGAGTGTCGGAGCTGGAGCAGTACATGGCCATGCAAACCCCACATTACATTGTAGCCCAGTGGAGGGCCAGCCAGAGTCATTTAGGGATTGAAGAGTACATCGGAAGAGGAAGAGTACAGTCCGCAGTCTGATTGCTGTGTCATTGGTAAGCAAACAAAATATGGCAGTCCATGTTGAGGCCCAAGGTGAGTGTCACAGAGTGTTTCGGGGGACAGTGGGAGGTGTTGTTACAGGGCATGATGCAGAGGGCAGAACCAAGCTGAAACAGGGCATATGGCGGAGAAGAATGCTACTGGCTCCTTCTTACTACAAAGGTGGAATCACCCGCATCTTCGTTCTCTATGTCATCTGTCTGACATGTGGGTGCTGATGTTTGGTCTGCAGCACTGTGGGCCACTGACACATCAGGGGCCGGAGATGTGTGTGTAGAACTACCAGCAGCATTCATCAGCGACTGCCTTAGTGGCAGCAATGCGATGATGAGGATCTGCAGGGCATGGAAGATCCCAACAACTTTTCGCTGGTGTGCATCCGTGGCAGCCATTCTTTCCGCATGCATCCGCTCCATGTTCTCCATTATCCTCAGCATCTGTGCCAACTCTCGGCTGACATCGCTGAGGCCACTCTGACTAGACAGTTGTTCTCCTCTCAGAGTCATGACTCCAGCGATGTCGGGCATGGATCGTTGGCAGTCATGGAGCGAACTGTGGGTGTCCGTTAGGGAGTGTAAGTGGTCCCTGATGGGACTTAGACACCCACGTATGTCATCTAGTTTGGCTGCCATGAGGTCGAACCCCACCCGCACCTGTTCAGCCACCTCCTTCTGGCAGTCTAACACATGGCCTTGGAATGCGATATGTTCTTCGGTAAGGTGCTGGGAGCCAGCCGTGGTGGTGGGTGCTTCCTGCTGTGTGGTCTGTGCAAGGGGTGGGGTCTCCTCGATGCAGCTGGGCTGCCCTGCTCCTGGAGGTGGGTTGCCGTAGCTGTCCATGAGCTGTTGTAGGGCGTCGGTGTCGAAGGTGTGGAGGTCCTCTTCATCATCACTGATGAGTTGTCTGGTCTGCTCTGCAGGAGGTGTTGATTGTCCCTCTGCAATGTGAAGGGGAGATGCATTTTAACATTGTGTTGACATGTATGTTGACGCATTGTTCCAGTTTACATACAGACTGCATGACAATGTACATTGTGACTGTTTGGGAGGAGCTGACTATTTGATGCGGGACAGTGGACATTTGAACTACATCACGGATGTGAGGCTGTACACGTACATTATCATCTCACAGTTTCCTGCTATGCCAGATGTGAATGGCCAGTTTCTACGCACAAGCGGAACCAGTTGTGTCCTCTGTTCTGTAGTGAGAGTGTTGCACTTTGTACCACATTGTCGTCAATGATGATGTGCTATTATTGCTATGTGTGTGTGCTGCATTGTGGGAGAGTCGCCCCTGCAGCTGTGATTTTGCTGCCCCTTATCCCTTTGAGGCGGTGTGCCTTTGACTTCTGTGCTTCTACAGTGCTGAGATGTTGCAGACTTGGCCAATTTTGGCTCTAGTTCGGATTTTGGACTCTTGGGCATGGTTTATCCGCAGATGTGTTGGTGACGTCAGGGGTTGCTTGTGCACGTGGATGTGTCAGAGTATGACCTGCTCCTTTACGGATGTGTTCCACACTCAGCCACCTCAGTGTCGTGGCGTGCACCATGTCATGATAATTGGACTGCAGCCATGCTGTTCGTCATGCAGTGTCACTTGCATTGTCAGTGTGGCTCACAGACACGCAGCTTTGCTGGTTTTGACACGTGTGCATGGGTTGGTTGTGAGATTGGTGCTGTATGGGGAGGGACCCCTTTGTGCCCATAGTGGGCGGGGGCCTACTTGCTGTTTGTATGTGTGCTGCAGTGTGCCAAGGGGATCAGGGACATGATCCAGAGTCATTGTGGGTGTGCAGTGCGCTCTACTTAATTGTGCATGTGTGCCATTGTGCCCATCTCCCCCGTCCCCCCAGTCCCTGTTCGGTACTCACCCTGGTGCTGTTGTGTCAGGTCATGTCGAACAGTGTCCGGACCCCCAACTCCTGCCACCGTCTCCCCACTGATGACTGTGGCCACCATTTCCTCCATCTCATCCAGCTCCTGGTGTTCCGCTGGACTGCCACCTCCAGTCTGCATTGCTGCCTGATGGTTGTCAGTGAGTTTCTTCTTGGTTTTGCGCTTCACATCATTCCAGCGCCTCTTGACCTCTCCAATTGTCCTCCTACTCACTCCGACTGCATTCACCTTGTCCAGGATGGACTGCCATATTGCATTTTTATTTGCCAATGACACGTTGGAGGTGACGAACAGTTGTTGGTGGTGTTCTATCACCTCCGTGATGATGATCCTGTTTTCCTGCGGACTGAACCTCGTCTTCCTCGTCTTCTTCTCCTTGCCCTTCCGTGACCCCGAGGTCCCAGGCTGGTCCTCCTGGGGGCTTGTGGGGTTCTGGTCGTCCTCTGTACTTGCTCCGGCTTCCTCCATGGTGCTACGCAGTTTGAATTATTTTGTTTGTGTTTTTCGGTGCTTTTATAGTGCATTTTCCCGCATGACGCGTGGGAATTGCAGGCCTGTTGCTGGTTATCGCTGATTTTTTTATCGCGGTTGGCCACATCGCAACTTTTTTCGCGTTCTTGTTTTGCGGTTTTTTGCCGTCACAGTAATTTTATCGCGGTCATTTGACGCGTTAGCGTGAGACTATCGCATGGTACCGCCATGTTGAGAATACAACGTTAACACGGCGTTATTTTCACGCGATAGACTGCGATGTGCAAAGTTGCGTTAAGCTAATTTTGCGATAATTATCACACGTTCTTGAGAATATCCCCCTTAGAATCACATGCTGGGTTTTTACTGACCCTGGCATACTCGAACTCTTTCATGTCACTCTACTCTGCATATAGTGATTGCTGCATTTAAGCGAAACACGATTTAACAAGTCCAGTAAAGAAACAAGGTACCATTCCGTGGTCAACCTACATCGTTATTGATTAAATAAGGAGGGAATGTTTGTAAACATTGCTAAACATATAGAGAAACAAAGGGAAATATGTAAGAAATGACTATTCAATGTTGCAACTGTAGTGACAGCAGGCTGGAAGTGTTTCCAAAGGACGTCATATTTCAGTACATAGTAATAGTACCAGCCAGAAATCAGTCCACAAAAATATAAAAAATCTGCTGGATTTGTTAGAAGAGGTGCACTTAAAAAAATCCTGCTGATGTGACTCATTTAAGAGGCTGCCGTCAGAGGGTTGTCTCTTTCTAGGGAAACGTAAATGTCGTGCTAATTGTGGAAAGGATTAAGGCAGTCCTTAAAATAAATCAGAAATTTCGTGATATGGCATATAGGGAGGCCAGTGTAGAGGCAAAGGGCCCGATTAACAAAGAGCCTCCGCACTTGTGGCAAGGCTAAGCAGTCATTGCGGGAACTCCACACTTGTGGCGAGGCTCAGCAGTCATGATGGGACCCCCACACTTGTGGTGAGGCTAAGCAGTCATGGCGGGATCTCTGCACTTGTGGTGAGGCTCAGCAGTCATGGCGGGATCTCGGCACTAGTGGTGAGGCTCAGTGGTCATTGCAGGATCTACGCACTTGTGGCGAGGCTCAGCAGTCATGGCGGGATTTCTGCACTTGTGGCACAGCTCAGCAGGCATGGCGGGATCTCCACACTTGTGGTGAGGCTCATCAGTCATGGCGGGATCTCGGCACTAGTGGTGAGGCTCAGCAGTCGTGGCAGGATCTCCCACTTGTGGTGAGGCTCAGCAGTCATGGTGGGATCCCTGCAATTGTGGCGAGGTTCAGCAGTCATAATAGGACCCCCACACTTGTGGTGAGGCTCAGCAGTCATTGCGGGATCTCTGCACTTGTGGTGAGGCTCAGCAGTCATGGCAGGATCTCCACACTAGTGGTGAGGCTCAGCGGTCATTGCAGGATCTACGCACTTGTGGCGAGGCTCAGCAGTCATGGCAAGATTTCTGCACTTGTGGCAAGGCTCAGCAGGCATGGCGGGATCTCCGCACTTGTGGTGAGGCTCATCAGTCATGGTGGGATCTTTGCACTTGTGGTGAGGCTCAGCAGTCGTGGCAGGATCTCCACTTGTGGTGAGGCTCAGCAGACATGGCGGGATCCCCGCACTTGTGGCGGGATCTCTGCAATGAGAAACTGCAATGCCATGAGTACAGGGGTTCTTTGTGAATCGGGCCCAAAGTGTTTGTTATTTGGTGAAGGGTTAGTCAAGAGTATTGGGAAATATTTTGACACCTTCACTAGTTTGGACAAATCACAAAACTCTATTAGAAGAGTTATTGGCATGAGTGTTTTTCAGAAGGACTGGGCGAAGAAGACATCACCGGGCCAAGTGGTTCAGAAATCTCATATACCAGGTAGAGCTACATTCACAGAATTTAAGGCAGTCAACAGGGTTTTTATCCGGAGAGCGAGGAGCTCCTGTGGAAGAGCTGTAAAAGGAGGCACTTAAGTGCAGCAAGGAACACATTGTGCGCATGGGGATAGATGTTGGTTCTTTCCATACAAAGGTTGTGCCAGATTGAAGGTTTTCATACTACCAAAATTAGAGTTCACTAAAAAAAGATCCATGAGTTTTAGAAATAGTGCTGGATTTCAAAGTGAATTTTGTGGAGGTTCCAGTGTAAAAAGAAAGACCATTTAGAATTGCTTTGTGGAAGACAGTTGGAAATAACCATCTTTTGTGTGGTTTTCCCCCAGATTTTCCCTTCTGTGGCTCAACCCATTTTTGTTGGAATTAGGACACTGCACACTCTACTGCTGCTAACCAGTGGTAAAGTTCTTGTCCTTTCCCTTCCAAACAAGGTCAAACTGGTATACCCCTGATTCGTACATTTTATTTACTTATACGTCCCTAGTATATGTTACTAAATGTACCAGGGCCTGTAAATTAAATGCTACTAATGGCAGAAGCACTAATTTTCCCACACACTAAAGTAGCACTGCAAACCATGTCCAGGGTCTGCCGTTGCTGTCTGTGTGTGCAGTTTTAACCTGCCATTTTGACCTGGCAAACTATACCTTTTAATCAAACTGTTGGTATAGCCTGCACACCTTACTTTCCACTGTGTATCCAATATATAAACTGCTGAAAAGTTTTATCTATTGTGTGCTACCCTGACTCCTGACCTGCTCCTGTCAGGTTATATAATCAACCATATAATGTGTACAGACTCTGTCACATGTGTCAAGGTGCACTACTCATGCCCATATGGTGCAGTACAAATTTTCCAAAATTCTTACATTAATCTCCTGATTCAACCATTTATCCAACAAATAGCTATAAACCAATTACTTCAATGTGATCAAACATAATTCCAAGCAAAGGAAGAAAACAATAGTATGCAGATTCCTTTGACACTTTCCACGTGTCTGCTGTATTTTACAATTCTTAACATTCAAGACAATGTAAATTCAACATGAGGTCTTGCGTCACCATGTTCCCAATGCATTTTGGGAATTCCTTCTTCAGGGGAACTCTGTGGTAACAAATGGTACATGGTTTTTATCATAATGTATGAACGCAAGAAGCATCAACATACAAAATGCGGACTTTTCAGGTTCAAACCCTTCACCATATGATTTTGAGCCTTAAGTTGATGCTGTGATTCAAAAGTGTGAGTGTCTATAATGAAAAGTGACTCAAAAGATGTTTGAAAATAATTACTTGATTGACATCTGACCCTACATGCATCATGCATCCCTTGCCGTGTAACTGTAAAGCATAAACATGCCACAAGTGTATTATCTTAAAGCATGCAACTCCTCTCCCTGTGAGAGAATACTCCAACCACTGTTGACACATACCCGGTCCTAGGTTGACCTCAGATTCTGAAAAGATGAATGAATCTGTGTAAGAAGTAATTAGTAATTTATTAAATGCCCAAGTAGCCATGGTCCTCTTTAGAGGTTAAAATTTATGTTATACACCAAAACCAGCACCAAGCACTTACTGCGACTAGCGTACTTGAAGAAGAATGCCAAAAAATGAAGATGAAATCCTATACGTTTGTTAAATCTGTTAGAACAAAAGCAATGTGTGCTATCAGTATGAGAAAGAACATTCAATAATGCCTAAAACTGTGCCGTTTTCAACCGCTGTATCTTACTTGCTCACCCGCTGTCTTTACATTGTGTTAATCCGTCCCAGCCTGTAATGCTGTGCTTTCGCTAGCCTCAACCCGGTCGTTGTATTCAAACAAGACGTAAATACGTTCAAAAATACGTCGCGTGCGTGTGTAAAAACTGAAAACAGACTCGATATGAGAGCCGCGTTCTACATGGCTTCTGTTGATCTCCGGCTTGACACTATAAAAAGCAATACGCTATCTTGAGCAAAAATGTGAAAAATCGTGAAATAGTTTAAACTAAAATTAAAGAGAGTACAAAAGTGGAAATTAGAACATAAGCGGAAATAAGTGATCTTTCGACCTGATGCTCTTCATACCAGGGATAATAGCCCAGGTGTATTGCCCACTTAGGGCTGATATTACGCAACCTCTACGCGCTATCTACCATTATGAAAAGACTAGTGCCTCAGATGCCACAAAATGTATGCATTCATTTATACGGATGTCAATGAGTGAAGGAGTGTCCCGCCCACTTTTGTGTCTCAGCATCAATGGCTATAAAACACAATAATAGAATGTCATAAGTGTATGACATTAATTGTCTTATCAGTTTTACCTGAAAACACAATTATCATTCAAATGCAGATATACTAAGTATGTACAAAACATTTACAAGAAGCAAACCATCTCCACTTTATCATTCAAGCCAAATGGTGTTAATGTGTTCAAACATTTTATCCAATGTGTTTCTCTTTGTGCTAACAATTGATTGGTATCCCTATGTGCTGCCATCATGATTTTCTCTAGTACAGTAAACCTGATTTGGGGTATAGTATGTTTCTTTTCCACCCAATGTGCTGCTAAACATGAATTTAGGTTAGCTGTTCTAATCATACTTTTGTGTTCTGTGAGTCTTGTCTTAACCTTTCTTGATGTTCGGCCCACATGACAAGGCCACATGGGCACTTGATGGCATACACTACCATTTCTGTGTTACAATCTGAGGTGTGGGTTAATTTGATTGTGCTGCCAGTCTGTGGATGCGTAAATGTATTGCCAACAATCACATTGCCGCAGTGACTACAATTGTAGCATTTTCGCATGCCTGCCGTTTGTGTTTTCGATGTCGATACTGATCTTTTTTTCAATAGTTCCTTTAAGTTTTGGGACCATGAATGAGCGAATATAGGTTTCGAGAGAAAAACATTTTTAAAATCTGTCTCTTGTTCAATGAGCTCCCATCTTTTCAGAATACTTTGTTTAATTGCTGGAGTTTCTGTTGAGAATTTCATGACAAAATCTTCTCTTTGCTCAGTTTGTTTCATTGTTCTTTTTAGCAGATCTGAACGTTGCATATTTTCAACCTTCTTACGTGCTGTATCCAAAATTGTCTGCGGATATCCCCGTTGCCTATATTGTTGTGACGCTTCATCCATGATTTCTTTGCATGCGTCAGGATCAGACGTTGTCCGTTTCATCCTCATGAACTGTGACAGTGGTAGGTGACTTTTAAGTGAAGGTGGATGAAAACTTTGGAAGTGTAGGGCATTGTTTCTGTCTGTTTTTTTCTTATACTCCCTCGTATGTAAATGCCCTTCTTTTATTTCTATTAAGACATCCAGAAAGTTAATAGATTCCTGACTCATCTGGCATGCAAGTTTGATGCGAGGATTCTGTCCATTGAGGTTCTCGATGAGATGTATCAATTCCTGTTTGGATCCTTTCCATACTAGTAGAATATCATCTATAAACCTCATGTATAATGACAATTTGTCTTGCCATTCTTTATTTTGTAAAATGTGTGTGTCCTCATACTTGGCCATAAAGATATTTGCATACGTAGGTGCGCCGGGAAAGCCCATAGATGTGCCTGTGCGCTGGAGAAAGAATGTATCTTGCCAGGAAAATAACTGTGATATAAGCTGAAGTGTAACAGCTTCAATAGAAATATGTTGTGAGATTCTTCGTAATCACTCTTCAATAGCATCCATTCAACTGCTTCCAAACCCTCAGCATGAGGGATGGATGTATATAATGCTACAACGTCAATAGTACATAACCATGTGTCTCCATCAATGACTTCTTGGATAGTAGTAAGTTTGTTCAAACAATCTGTCGTGTCTTGAACATGAGATGACCATGATTGAACCAGAGGTTGCAAGAAATTATCAAGATGTCTGCCTACTGGCTCATGTATTGAACCACATCCTGCCACGATGGTTCTGAAAGGGGGATCCACGGGATCCTTATGCATCTTAGGAAGCATATAAATATGTGGACGTTGTAGGTAATCTGAAGTTAAGAATCTTTTGGTGTTGTCATCAATCCAACCTGAATCATTGGCTTTTGTGAGGATATCATGCAAGGTTTTCTGAAACGCAATTATAGGATCCGATTCCAAAGAGATGTATGTTTCCTCCTTGAATACATGTTCCCTGACTTTATTCTCATAGTATGTGGTGTTCATGACCACCAGGGCCCCTCCCTTGTCCGCCGGTTGAAATGTTATATTGACGTCCTCTGCTAGTTTTCTCAAAGTCCGGAATTCTGTTATGGTGAGATTCCTGCGTACTCGCACCGAGCCTTGAGATTTTTCCAAATCTTTCCGTACTAGTAACTCAAACATATCCAGGGTCTTAAGACTGATAGGTGACATGAACGTGCTCTTGGGTCTGAAAAGTTTATCTTTCGTCTGTGTATCTGAATCACTGGATTGTGACACCTGATGAAAAAACCAACAAAGTCGAAGTTTCCTCATGAATTTAAATAAGGCGATATCAGTCTCCATTGGATTGGTAGAGTATGTTGGCACGAATGACACACCTTTATTCAATACAGATAATTCCAATGTTGAAAGAGTTTTGTCTGAGATATTCATGACTAGGCCCTCTTAGGATTCCTTTGCGGGTTCTCTGGATTTTTTCTTTTGTCCTCTCCTTGTTCGTTTGTTTTTGCGGCTCCTTTTTTTCCGGAGGATGGTTAGTTGTCTGGCCTGATTCTAAAAAAGAATCCTTAAATGTCCCACTGCCACTTGGGGGATCGGATGTTGCGCCCGATGAGCTAGCCGCAATGTGTAAAGGAGGACGTGATACTAGTGTATCCTGTTCGGTCGCAACACTCTCTTCTGATGAAGAAGCCTCAGATTTTTTAAATGTGGGCCGTTGGGCGTAGGCATCTGCCCACGTGTACACTTCTTCTAGTTTGTAGTCTATAGTGTCCCGTCTAAATTTTCTTAATTTCCGTTTGTGGACTTCTTTGGCATGTTTGTCCAATCTCTCGTTGATTTCATTGAGGGTTTTTGTCCAAATGTCCGTTTCCATCCTTTGTTCAAGTTCCGTTTTTAAATCTGTTATTTCTGTAGATAATTAATTTGGAATGTTGGATAACTCTTCAATAATCAAAAGGATTGAATCCAACGAACATTTGTTGAGTATAGCATACCATCTTGTCATAAATGATTTATTGAATTTGAACAACATGGGATGAAGGGAAATCCTCAGGCCCCTAGGAATGTGCTTCACCTTATGGTATTGGATGAGTGAGGTTGCATGTAATCGCTGGTTTACTTCTTTCCGTATACTCCAATTGTTTTAGTAATTGCTTAACTGATCCGGGGGTTGCCTGAAAAGCCCTAGTTTCTTGTATCAAGGAATATATGGATTCTGCTTCTTCTGTGGTATACCCCTCAGTTTCCGCTTGGTTGGTAGTTAAGTGTGCTATGTCCTCAAACGACATGATGAAAATGGGTGCTGGTTTATACGTTTTTGGAGCTGCAACCGTGAAATCAAACTGTTGGTATAGCCTGCACATCTTACTTTCCACTGTGCATCCAATATATAAACTGCTGAAAAGTTTTATCTATTGTGTGCTACCCTAACTCCTGACCTGCTCCTGTCAGGTTATATAATCAAACGCAAAGAAGAGGCCCCCTACAGTTCCGATAAGGTTCCTTAAGGTAGGGAAAAGTCAATAAATGTACAGATTTAAGGCAACCAATATATGGACCATGATTAATGCTGATACATAAACAATAATGGTCAGAAAGAACCAAAGACAACAATTTATTAATCAAAATTACAAAAACAGCATTTATTAAATTATTGAAACAATTAGAAAAAATGATAATCATTCATTCACTTTCATATCACTCTAACAGACCCACAGGCATACTTAAGACAAGTTAAAAACAACGTTGAAGTGGTAACAAATTGTTTAACACTGATAAATTAACACAATATATATAAAACAATGTCAATTAGAAATTAAGTGGCACAAGTTCAAGTGACTGGTGGATTTCTACGCGCGTTTCGGCACAACAAGAGTGCCTTTGTCAGGAGGAGGGCCACAGTAAAGACAATTGATCAATCTGTGAAATGAAAGTTGTCTTTATGAGTGAAAAGGGTTCTTTGACAAATACAAGGAAGATACAGACATTTGCATTGAATGGTTTAATGGTTTAAGGGAAACTACTAAGACTGAAGATGAAAATGAGAAAAGGTGAATAAAGGTGAAATAAGGTGAAGAAAAGTTGAAAAAAAGTTGAAAGAAGGATGAAAAAAGCAGGTGGCTAAAAATAGTTATTACGTTGATGTTTAGACAAATTGATAAACTGAGATATAATTAATAGAGATCATATATACAGAGCCCATTGTGTGTAGTTGATGAAGGAAAGAAAAAGAGAGAAAATAAACAGGCGGGTGGTGACAAAAACGAACAACCAGTGAGTTATAATGGTATCCAACAGTGGTGACCCTAGTTTATGTCAAAGTCACATGCTCAGTTTATGATATAAGAGAGGATACCTACTTTTGATATAAATAAGAGACCTATAATGTTGAACAGTCAATCGAGACTTGTCGATATTTCAAAAAATGATCTGGATAATAAACATAGAAATAAAAAGCACATATTAATAATTATACATTTAGGGTGCCGGTTTTGTTTAATGGCGGTTTTAGATATCTGATGGTTACCTCAAACGGCATCAGTAGTAGGACGCTGATAGCACATTATGGATAAATGAAAGCTATGTCCTCTTGTGGTATTGATAACGATGTACTAGAAATTGGTGAAAAATTTAAGACGTGTTTAAATGGACAAAGTGAATAAACTTGGGTACTTAATTTTGTATCCATAGATTTATATCCTATTAATACCTGTATGCCTATTAGTTAATAGACGAATTGGGCGTCACCTGGATAAGCAGAGTAGCTCAGCAGTATCTGTAATTGACCGAATGTCACTTTTTGTATATTTTCAGAGCTAAAGAAATAATGGTTCTAATTAGTTGGAACTATAGAGCATGTAAATTCTTTGCAAAACTCTAATAGCGAAGCACACTACTTAAGAGTTGGAAATAAATAACTAGTAACTGCTGATGATGAAAAGATTAGCAGCATGGCACTTACTTAGGTATAGAACGGTGCAGATGAAAAGGCTGAATGTAATTCTGTTCGCCGATTTCAAAAATAGCTGTAATGTAAACATAATGACTTAGGTAAAAATGTGTAGCAAGTGCAGCTATTCTAACTCGACAACAAGGCTACACGTTATATGCAAAACGAATGCTTAACCTGCAGAATTCACTGCCGAGTGAAATACACTGACTCAAAAAATATTTGAAATAGTGTTCGATGATGCTTCACTATTTCCTTATAATATGGCCGGGTTAACAAGTGTGGCAATGATAAAAAAGAGATGTAAAGGTGTCAAGGTGACCCCAGTTATTAGGATGGAAGATATGTTATGTTTGCAAAAGTTGACACGAAGCCAGTGCGGGCTGAATAAATCCAAACATAGTTCTTGCAGGAGTGGTGCAATTTAAATAAAAATGCCAGTGAAAGCTATATAAACTCAATCTAGAGTGTCTCAGGCACGCACTTACTATTTAGCCGATAACGAAGCCTCTGGATGTGGGGTTCCTTCCATCTGCAATTATGCCAGGAAACTAAATCTGACGTGCTCTGGTTACGGCGTTTTAACCTACAGCGTGCGTGTCACGAGGTTAACGCTGACCAATAATGATTACATTTCAACAACACTTTATTGAGCGATTTAAAGTGACATATATGTAGAGCACAAAACTTAGTTTCTACATGATGATAACGCCCATTGTTTGCTATAAAAATAGCTACAATGATTATGTTTTGTAGTTATGGAAAGCAATATAACTACAATAACAAGGCATAAAAACGCACAATATAGATGACACTGTTACTGTGAAAGGCTTGAATAGCCATAATATCGTATCGCGCTGACGACGTATGAATACAATGTTACAAATCAGAGAACGTGATAACTTAACAAAGTTTAATTTAGGATAATCAATGGTATATAATGAAAAAACCCCATGGGACAAAGGAGAAATGGCAATAACGGCGCATAGACTATGTATACCACCATAATGTGGCTGAGAAACATACTAAATGGTTACTTAAGAAAATGTGATGGCAATACATCAAATGTCATTATGGGATGGATGAAGCATTAATATTAGTGATTTAGAAAAGTGACAATTAAATGGGGATCTTGCCTATTGGACGATTTTATAAAACTTTAGCCGGTGTTATATCGTATAGCTTGGTCCCACGGAATTTCCTGATTCAGTCCGTGATTGACTGTGTCCAAAATAAAAATCCAGAAAACTTCTCTGCTTTTTCTGATGGGGTCTGTGTCAGTCCCTACTTTACTGTTTATTTTTTCCAAAATTAACCACTGGATGTCTCCATGGCTATGTCCTTTTTCCAAGAAATGTTTCACTAGGGGGCAGCCATCTTTTTAGTCCGTATCGCAGAGCGATGTTCTGTCAGCCGTGTTGCTAATGTCCGAGATGTTTCACCTACATAGCCTAATCTACACGGACAGAATAACAGATAAATAATGTTTTTTGTCTTACAATTTGTGAATGATTTAAGTGTAAATGTTTGACCGTTATGTTCAAGGGTCTTAGTTAAAATTGCACTATCGCATGCCTTGCATTGGGAGCATTTAGTATTCCCAATAATAGAATTGTCACCATCTATGGTTTTTTGGATAAATGACGGTGTAGTATTGATGCGCGAATGCACAATTTGGTCCTTCAGATTTTTATTACGCCGATGTGCAAACATCGGGCGTGGCAATTTGTCTTTTTCGTCAGAGTTGGTGTTTAAAATGTGCCAGTTGGCACATATTATTTGACGAACTTGTTCATTGGCTGTTGAGTGTCTCGTTACGCATACTATTTTGGGTGCTGTTTTAGGAGGATGGTTTGCTAAGAGATGATCTCTGTCATAAAATCTTGCACGCTTATATGCTTCTCTTACAACACGTCTAGGGTATCCACGTGTAATAAATTTACTCTTCATGTTTTCTGCTCTGCTGTCATAGTCCATAATATTGGTACAGTTTCTCCGTAACCGGAGGAACTGCCCAAATGGAATGCTTTCTTTTTGTTTTGTGGGGTGAAAACTTTCGAAGTGTAAGAGAGTATTTCTTGCCGTTGGTTTTACATAAAGGTCTACTTCTAGAACCTGGTTGTTTTCCTTAATTTGGATGTCAAGGAACTCCATAGTTTTAGAGCTAGTATGTGCTGTGAATCTAAGATTTTGATCACAGAGATTAATCCATGATAAAAAGTCTTGCAATGTATTGGGTACATCGGTCCAAATGAAAAAACGTCATCTATGTAGCGGGCCCAATTCTGAAAAGATTCAAAAAGGGAGCAATTTCATTATATATATGGATACTTTCAAAGTGAGCCATATATATATTCACTACAGTGGGGGCACAAGCTGCCCCCATACTTACTCCTTTTGTTTGTCTATAGAGTGAACCGTTAAAATCAAAGGTGTTTTCTTCTAGTACAATTTTGAGAATCTCCATAATAAATTCTGAACAGCAATCTATTTGATGATATTCTATAAACCACTCCACAGCCGTGAGCGCTCCTTCCTGAGGTATGTTGCTGTAGAGAGATTCTACATCCAACGTGACCATACTGTCTCTGGAGCTATTGAATGGTAGTCCCTCCACTGCCTGTATCATTGCTTTAGTGTCTTTTATGTATGATGTAATTTTGGGCACGTGTGAACATAAAATACGGTCAATGTATTTAGAAATTGGCTCAGTAACTGAGCCAATTGTTGTCACGATAGGGCGGTATAGAGGATTGTGGCTGTCTTTGTGTATTTTTGGTACACCATATATAGCTGCCATTTTGGGATGTTCTATATTCAAGAAGTCAAACTCCATTTGACAAATGGTTCCTGTATCTAATGCTCTTTTTGTGAGGTTAAAGATCTTTCTTTGGACTCTCGCAGTAGGATCTATTTTAACTGGTTGATAATAGATGGTATCACTTAAAAGCTCTTGCATGGTTTGAATATACTTCTGGGTGTCTACCACTACTATCCCTCCTCCTTTATCGCAGTTTTTTATAGTCATTTCGGGATTATGTCTCAGAGCGATCAATTCTTCAAGTTCTTCTTTATTTAAATTGGGAGGGGGACGAAAAGATGGAGTGATCAATGTTTTAAGACGTTTAAGTACAATATCTTCAAAGATCTCTACTTCTGGTCCAATCTGGTCTAACGTGGGAGTGAAAGTAGATATAGGTCGAAGGCCAGAGCGGTTATCTGCTTGATCATGTATGTTCGGGTTGGTGTCACCAGTCTTTGCAAAATATTTCCTAAGGCGTATCTTACGGAAGAAAGCCATTATGTCCTGGTGAAGTTCAAAGATGTTAATACCTGCATATGGTACAAAGGAGAGACCCTTCGATAGAAGGGAAATGGTGGAACTTGATAGTATTTGTTTAGACAAATTAAAGATAGGGATTTCTGTTATGACCTCCAATACTGGGCATTCCTTGTTACCAGGAATTCCTGGTTTTGTTGGTAATTGCCCCGATTGGAGGTACCTTGATATCTGGGCTGATATCTCGGTCTCCATGGGCCTCGTCGTGCCTGTCGTCTGCCTAAAAAGGTTGCCCAGAAGATTGATTGGTTGGGCCCATGGTTCTATGTCCTTCATGATGGAATTGATTGGAGCTACCTTCGGTGTCTGAATCAGAAGTATCTGAAAAAGTAGTAACTTTTCTCATGGGTCGTTGGTACTCGTTAGGTTCAGATTCTTGATATTCTCCTTGTTTAAAGAAGTGTTCATTCAGATATGGATAAGTTCTTTCTTTAGTGTTAAATCTGATATCCTTTTTCAATTTGTCTGTTTTTCTTTTTATTAGATAATCAGAATAGGATGTCACTTCCTTATCAATATCTTCAAGTATTTTCTTGGCCTCATCTAATGCATTATTTTGCTTAATTTTTTCTTCAATAGTAGTCAGTTCTGAGAGCAAAGTTTGTACCAGTTCCTTGGCCGTTTCTATGATTAAAATCATGAGGTCACGCGAACATCTGTTCGCTATAAGGGACCATTTTTCTAGAAACGTGCGTATTTGTACAAAGAGACCTGGAATATTCTTAACCCTTAGGCCTTGGGGAATAACCCCAGCTTTGAGATAATCTAACATAAATTGACCGTGTAGTTCTATTCTACGGATCTTTTTTTAAGTTGAAGTAATGTATTTAAGTCCTCATTAGTAGCTAGATTTCCACTATTTGTTTGATTGCTAGTAGTAGGTTGATTTCCTACCAGAAGAGCATATTGCTCATCTGTAAATCCGAATGTTTGTAATGTATCCATAATTCTAAAGAGACGGGAAAGAAGCCTAGAGTGAAGAAGATACCAACCACCAATAATTCTAATTGAGACCTATGACCTTACTTACAGAAAATCAGGTGCAGTTTAAACACCTTAAAATTCAATGCAAACATAGACCAGTAAATAAACAAGAGAAAGCCCCACGCAGTCAGGCTGCGGGTAAACAAACGCAAAGAAGAGGCCCCCTACAGTTCCGATAAGGTTCCTTAAGGTAGGGAAAAGTCAATAAATGTACAGATTTAAGGCAACCAATATATGGACCATGATTAATGCTGATACATAAACAATAATGGTCAGAAAGAACCAAAGACAACAATTTATTAATCAAAATTACAAAAACAGCATTTATTAAATTATTGAAACAATTAGAAAAAATGATAATCATTCATTCACTTTCATATCACTCTAACAGACCCACAGGCATACTTAAGACAAGTTAAAAACAACGTTGAAGTGGTAACAAATTGTTTAACACTGATAAATTAACACAATATATATAAAACAATGTCAATTAGAAATTAAGTGGCACAAGTTCAAGTGACTGGTGGATTTCTACGCGCGTTTCGGCACAACAAGAGTGCCTTCGTCAGGAGGAGGGCCACAGTAAAGACAATTGATCAATCTGTGAAATGAAAGTTGTCTTTATGAGTGAAAAGGGTTCTTTGACAAATACAAGGAAGATACAGACATTTGCATTGAATGGTTTAATGGTTTAAGGGAAACTAGTAAGACTGAAGATGAAAATGAGAAAAGGTGAATAAAGGTGAAAAAAGGTGAAGAAAAGTTGAAAAAAAGTTGAAAGAAGGATGAAAAAAGCAGGTGGCTAAAAATAGTTATTACGTTGATGTTTAGCCAAATTGATAAACTGAGATATAATTAATAGAGATCATATATACAGAGCCCATTGTGTGTAGTTGATGAAGGAAAGAAAAAAGAGAGAAAATAAACAGGCGGGTGGTGACAAAAACGAACAACCAGTGAGTTATAATGGTATCCAACAGTGGTGACCCTAGTTTATGTCAAAGTCACATGCTCAGTTTATGATATAAGAGAGGATACCTACTTTTGATATAAATAAGAGACCTATAATGTTGAACAGTCAATCGAGACTTGTCGATATTTCAAAAAATGATCTGGATAATAAACATAGAAATAAAAAGCACATATTAATAATTATACATTTAGGGTGCCGGTTTTGTTTAATGGCGGTTTTAGATATCTGATCGTTACCTCAAACGGCATCAGTAGTAGGACGCTGATAGCACATTATGGATAAATGAAAGCTATGTCCTCTTGTGGTATTGATAACGATGTACTAGAAATTGGTGAAAAATTTAAGACGTGTTTAAATGGACAAAGTGAATAAACTTGGGTACTTAATTTTGTATCCATAGATTTATATCCTATTAATACCTGTATGCCTATTAGTTAATAGACGAATTGGGCGTCACCTGGATAAGCAGAGTAGCTCAGCAGTATCTGTAATTGACCGAATGTCACTTTTTGTATATTTTCAGAGCTAAAGAAATAATGGTTCTAATTAGTTGGAACTATAGAGCATGTAAATTCTTTGCAAAACTCTAATAGCGAAGCACACTACTTAAGAGTTGGAAATAAATAACTAGTAACTGCTGATGATGAAAAGATTAGCAGCATGGCACTTACTTAGGTATAGAACAGTGCAGATGAAAAGGCTGAATGTAATTCTGTTCGCCGATTTCAAAAATAGCTGTAATGTAAACATAATGACTTAGGTAAAAATGTGTAGCAAGTGCAGCTATTCTAACTCGACAACAAGGCTACACGTTATATGCAAAACGAATGCTTAACCTGCAGAATTCACTGCCGAGTGAAATACACTGACTCAAAAAATATTTGAAATAGTGTTCGATGATGCTTCACTATTTCCTTATAATATGGCCGGGTTAACAAGTGTGGCAATGATAAAAAAGAGATGTAAAGGTGTCAAGGTGACCCCAGTTATTAGGATGGAAGATATGTTATGTTTGCAAAAGTTGACACGAAGCCTGCGCGGGCTGAATAAATCCAAACATAGTTCTTGCAGGAGTGGTGCAATTTAAATAAAAATGCCAGTGAAAGCTATATAAACTCAATCTAAAGTGTCTCAGGCACGCACTTACTATTTAGCCGATAACGAAGCCTCTGGATGTGGGGTTCCTTCCATCTGCAATTATGCCAGGAAACTAAATCTGACGTGCTCTGGTTACGGCGTTTTAACCTACAGCGTGCGTGTCACGAGGTTAACGCTGACCAATAATGATTACATTTCAACAACACTTTATTGAGCGATTTAAAGTGACATATATGTAGAGCACAAAACTTAGTTTCTACATGATGATAACGCCCATTGTTTGCTATAAAAATAGCTACAATGATTATGTTTTGTAGTTATGGAAAGCAATATAACTACAATAACAAGGCATAAAAACGCACAATATAGATGACACTGTTACTGTGAAAGGCTTGAATAGCCATAATATCGTATCGCGCTGACGACGTATGAATACAATGTTACAAATCAGAGAACGTGATAACTTAACAAAGTTTAATTTAGGATAATCAATGGTATATAATGAAAAAACCCCATGGGACAAAGGAGAAATGGCAATAACGGCGCATAGACTATGTATACCACCATAATGTGGCTGAGAAACATACTAAATGGTTACTTAAGAAAATGTGATGGCAATACATCAAATGTCATTATGGGATGGATGAAGCATTAATATTAGTGATTTAGAAAAGTGACAATTAAATGGGGATCTTGCCTATTGGACGATTTTATAAAACTTTAGCCGGTGTTATATCGTATAGCTTGGTCCCACGGAATTTCCTGATTCAGTCCGTGATTGACTGTGTCCAAAATAAAAATCCAGAAAACTTCTCTGCTTTTTCTGATGGGGTCTGTGTCAGTCCCTACTTTACTGTTTATTTTTTCCAAAATTAACCACTGGATGTCTCCATGGCTATGTCCTTTTTCCAAGAAATGTTTCACTAGGGGGCAGCCATCTTTTTAGTCCGTATCGCAGAGCGATGTTCTGTCAGCCGTGTTGCTAATGTCCGAGATGTTTCACCTACATAGCCTAATCTACACGGACAGAATAACAGATAAATAATGTTTTTTGTCTTACAATTTGTGAATGATTTAAGTGTAAATGTTTGACCGTTATGTTCAAGGGTCTTAGTTAAAATTGCACTATCGCATGCCTTGCATTGGGAGCATTTAGTATTCCCAATAATAGAATTGTCACCATCTATGGTTTTTGGATAAATGACAGTGTAGTATTGATGCGCGAATGCACAATTTGGTCCTTCAGATTTTTATTACGCCGATGTGCAAACATCGGGCGTGGCAATTTGTCTTTTTCGTCAGAGTTGGTGTTTAAAATGTGCCAGTTGGCACATATTATTTGACGAACTTGTTCATTGGCTGTTGAGTGTCTCGTTACGCATACTATTTTGGGTGCTGTTTTAGGAGGATGGTTTGCTAAGAGATGATCTCTGTCATAAAATCTTGCACGCTTATATGCTTCTCTTACAACACGTCTAGGGTATCCACGTGTAATAAATTTACTCTTCATGTTTTCTGCTCTGCTGTCATAGTCCATAATATTGGTACAGTTTCTCCGTAACCGGAGGAACTGCCCAAATGGAATGCTTTCTTTTTGTTTTGTGGGGTGAAAACTTTCGAAGTGTAAGAGAGTATTTCTTGCCGTTGGTTTTACATAAAGGTCTACTTCTAGAACCTGGTTGTTTTCCTTAATTTGGATGTCAAGGAACTCCATAGTTTTAGAGCTAGTATGTGCTGTGAATCTAAGATTTTGATCACAGAGATTAATCCATGATAAAAAGTCTTGCAATGTATTGGGTACATCGGTCCAAATGAAAAAAACGTCATCTATGTAGCAGGCCCAATTCTGAAAAGATTCAAAAAGGGAGCAATTTCATTATATATATGGATACTTTCAAAGTGAGCCATATATATATTCGCTACAGTGGGGGCACAAGCTGCCCCCATACTTACTCCTTTTGTTTGTCTATAGAGTGAACCGTTAAAATCAAAGGTGTTTTCTTCTAGTACAATTTTGAGAATCTCCATAATAAATTCTGAACAGCAATCTATTTGATGATATTCTATAAACCACTCCACAGCCGTGAGCGCCCCTTCCTGAGGTATGTTGCTGTAGAGAGATTCTACATCCAACGTGACCATAGTGTCTCTGGAGCTATTGAATGGTAGTCCCTCCACTGCCTGTATCATTGCTTTAGTGTCTTTTATGTATGATGTAATTTTGGGCACGTGTGAACATAAAATACGGTCAATGTATTTAGAAATTGGCTCAGTAACTGAGCCAATTGTTGTCACGATAGGGCGGTATGGAGGATTGTGGCTGTCTTTGTGTATTTTTGGTACACCATATATAGCTGCCATTTTGGGATGTTCTATATTCAAGAAGTCAAACTCCATTTGACAAATGGTTCCTGTATCTAATGCTCTTTTTGTGAGGTTAAAGATCTTTCTTTGGACTCTCGCAGTAGGATCTATTTTAACTGGTTGATAATAGATGGTATCACTTAAAAGCTCTTGCATGGTTTGAATATACTTCTGGGTGTCTACCACTACTATCCCTCCTCCTTTATCGCAGTTTTTTATAGACATTTCGGGATTATGTCTCAGAGCGATCAATTCTTCAAGTTCTTCTTTATTTAAATTGGGAGGGGGACGAAAAGATGGAGTGATCAATGTTTTAAGACGTTTAAGTACAATATTTTCAAAGATCTCTACTTCTGGTCCAATCTGGTCTAACGTGGGAGTGAAAGTAGATATAGGTCGAAGGCCAGAGCGGTTATCTGCTTGATCATGTATGTTCGGGTTGGTGTCACCAGTCTTTGCAAAATATTTCCTAAGGCGTATCTTACGGAAGAAAGCCATTATGTCCTGGTGAAGTTCAAAGATGTTAATACCTGTATATGGTACAAAGGAGAGACCCTTCGATAGAAGGGAAATGGTGGAACTTGATAGTATTTGTTTAGACAAATTAAAGATAGGGATTTCTGTTATGACCTCCAATACTGGGCATTCCTTGTTACCAGGAATTCCTGGTTTTGTTGGTAATTGCCCTGATTGGAGGTACCTTGATATCTGGGCTGATATCTCGGTCTCCATGGGCCTCGTCGTGCCTGTCGTCTGCCTAAAAAGGTTGCCCAGAAGATTGATTGGTTGGGCCCATGGTTCTATGTCCTTCATGATGGAATTGATTGGAGCTACCTTCGGTGTCTGAATCAGAAGTATCTGAAAAAGTAGTAACTTTTCTCATGGGTCGTTGGTACTCGTTAGGTTCAGATTCTTGATATTCTCCTTGTTTAAAGAAGTGTTCATTCAGATATGGATAAGTTCTTTCTTTAGTGTTAAATCTGATATCCTTTTTCAATTTGTCTGTTTTTCTTTTTATTAGATAATCAGAATAGGATGTCACTTCCTTATCAATATCTTCAAGTATTTTCTTGGCCTCATCTAATGCATTATTTTGCTTAATTTTTTCTTCAATAGTAGTCAGTTCTGAGAGCAAAGTTTGTACCAGTTCCTTGGCCGTTTCTATGATTAAAATCATGAGGTCACGCGAACATCTGTTCGCTATAAGGGACCATTTTTCTAGAAACGTGCGTATTTGTACAAAGAGACCTGGAATATTCTTAACCCTTAGGCCTTGGGGAATAACCCCAGCTTTGAGATAATCTAACATAAATTGACCGTGTAGTTCTATTCTACGGATCTTTTTTTAAGTTGAAGTAATGTATTTAAGTCCTCATTAGTAGCTAGATTTCCACTATTTGTTTGATTGCTAGTAGTAGGTTGATTTCCTACCAGAAGAGCATATTGCTCATCTGTAAATCCGAATGTTTGTAATATATCCATAATTCTAAAGAGACGGGAAAGAAGCCTAGAGTGAAGAAGATACCAACCACCAATAATTCTAATTGAGACCTATGACCTTACTTACAGAAAATCACGTGCAGTTTAAACACCTTAAAATTCAATGCAAACATAGACCAGTAAATAAACAAGAGAAAGCCCCACGCAGTCAGGCTGCGGGTAAACAAACGCAAAGAAGAGGCCCCCTACAGTTCCGATAAGGTTCCTTAAGGTAGGGAAAAGTCAATAAATGTACAGATTTAAGGCAACCAATATATGGACCATGATTAATGCTGATACATAAACAATAATGGTCAGAAAGAACCAAAGACAACAATTTATTAATCAAAATTACAAAAACAGCATTTATTAAATTATTGAAACAATTAGAAAAAATGATAATCATTCATTCACTTTCATATCACTCTAACAGACCCACAGGCATACTTAAGACAAGTTAAAAACAACGTTGAAGTGGTAACAAATTGTTTAACACTGATAAATTAACACAATATATATAAAACAATGTCAATTAGAAATTAAGTGGCACAAGTTCAAGTGACTGGTGGATTTCTACGCGCGTTTCGGCACAACAAGAGTGCCTTCGTCAGGAGGAGGGCCACAGTAAAGACAATTGATCAATCTGTGAAATGAAAGTTGTCTTTATGAGTGAAAAGGGTTCTTTGACAAATACAAGGAAGATACAGACATTTGCATTGAATGGTTTAATGGTTTAAGGGAAACTACTAAGACTGAAGATGAAAATGAGAAAAGGTGAATAAAGGTGAAATAAGGTGAAGAAAAGTTGAAAAAAGTTGAAAGAAGGATGAAAAAAGCAGGTGGCTAAAAATAGTTATTACGTTGATGTTTAGCCAAATTGATAAACTGAGATATAATTAATAGAGATCATATATACAGAGCCCATTGTGTGTAGTTGGTGAAGGAAAGAAAAAAGAGAGAAAATAAACAGGCGGGTGGTGACAAAAACGAACAACCAGTGAGTTATAATGGTATCCAACAGTGGTGACCCTAGTTTATGTCAAAGTCACATGCTCAGTTTATGATATAAGAGAGGATACCTACTTTTGATATAAATAAGAGACCTATAATGTTGAACAGTCAATCGAGACTTGTCGATATTTCAAAAAATGATTTGGATAATAAACATAGAAATAAAAAGCACATATTAATAATTATACATTTAGGGTGCCGGTTTTGTTTAATGGCGGTTTTAGATATCTGATGGTTACCTCAAACGGCATCAGTAGTAGGACGCTGATAGCACATTATGGATAAATGAAAGCTATGTCCTCTTGTGGTATTGATAACGATGTACTAGAAATTGGTGAAAAATTTAAGACGTGTTTAAATGGACAAAGTGAATAAACTTGGGTACTTAATTTTGTATCCATAGATTTATATCCTATTAATACCTATATGCCTATTAGTTAATAGACGAATTGGGCGTCACCTGGATAAGCAGAGTAGCTCAGCAGTATCTGTAATTGACCGAATGTCACTTTTTGTATATTTTCAGAGCTAAAGAAATAATGGTTCTAATTAGTTGGAACTATAGAGCATGTAAATTCTTTGCAAAACTCTAATAGCGAAGCACACTACTTAAGAGTTGGAAATAAATAACTAGTAACTGCTGATGATGAAAAGATTAGCTGCATGGCACTTACTTAGGTATAGAACGGTGCAGATGAAAAGGCTGAATGTAATTCTGTTTGCCGATTTCAAAAATAGCTGTAATGTAAACATAATGACTTAGGTAAAAATGTGTAGCAAGTGCAGCTATTCTAACTCGACAACAAGGCTACACGTTATATGCAAAACGAATGCTTAACCTGCAGAATTCACTGCCGAGTGAAATACACTGACTCAAAAAATATTTGAAATAGTGTTCGATGATGCTTCACTATTTCCTTATAATATGGCCGGGTTAACAAGTGTGGCAATGATAAAAAAGAGATGTAAAGGTGTCAAGGTGACCCCAGTTATTAGGATGGAAGATATGTTATGTTTGCAAAAGTTGACACGAAGCCAGCGCGGGCTGAATAAATCCAAACATAGTTCTTGCAGGAGTGGTGCAATTTAAATAAAAATGCCAGTGAAAGCTATATAAACTCAATCTAGAGTGTCTCAGGCACGCACTTACTATTTAGCCGATAACGAAGCCTCTGGATGTGGGGTTCCTTCCATCTGCAATTATGCCAGGAAACTAAATCTGACGTGCTCTGGTTACGGCGTTTTAACCTACAGCGTGCGTGTCACGAGGTTAACGCTGACCAATAATGATTACATTTCAACAACACTTTATTGAGCGATTTAAAGTGACATATATGTAGAGCACAAAACTTAGTTTCTACATGATGATAACGCCCATTGTTTGCTATAAAAATAGCTACAATGATTATGTTTTGTAGTTATGGAAAGCAATATAACTACAATAACAAGGCATAAAAACGCACAATATAGATGACACTGTTACTGTGAAAGGCTTGAATAGCCATAATATCATATCGCGCTGACGACGTATGAATACAATGTTACAAATCAGAGAACGTGATAACTTAACAAAGTTTAATTTAGGATAATCAATGGTATATAATGAAAAAACCCCATGGGACAAAGGAGAAATGGCAATAACGGCGCATAGACTATGTATAACACCATAATGTGGCTGAGAAACATACTAAATGGTTACTTAAGAAAATGTGATGGCAATACATCAAATGTCATTATGGGATGGATGAAGCATTAATATTAGTGATTTAGAAAAGTGACAATTAAATGGGGATCTTGCCTATTGGACGATTTTATAAAACTTTAGCCGGTGTTATATCGTATAGCTTGGTCCCACGGAATTTCCTGATTCAGTCCGTGATTGACTGTGTCCAAAATAAAAATCCAGAAAACTTCTCTGCTTTTTCTGATGGGGTCTGTGTCAGTCCCTACTTTACTGTTTATTTTTTCCAAAATTAACCACTGGCTGTCTCCATGGCTATGTCCTTTTTCCAAGAAATGTTTCACTAGGGGGGCAGCCATCTTTTTAGTCCGTATCGCAGAGCGATGTTCTGTCAGCCGTGTTGCTAATGTCCGAGATGTTTCACCTACATAGCCTAATCTACACGGACAGAATAACAGATAAATAATGTTTTTTGTCTTACAATTTGTGAATGATTTAAGTGTAAATGTTTGACCGTTATGTTCAAGGGTCTTAGTTAAAATTGCACTATCGCATGCCTTGCATTGGGAGCATTTAGTATTCCCAATAATAGAATTGTCACCATCTATGGTTTTTTGGATAAATGACGGTGTAGTATTGATGCGCGAATGCACAATTTGGTCCTTCAGATTTTTATTACGCCGATGTGCAAACATCGGGCGTGGCAATTTGTCTTTTTCGTCAGAGTTGGTGTTTAAAATGTGCCAGTTGGCACATATTATTTGACGAACTTGTTCATTGGCTGTTGAGTGTCTCGTTACGCATACTATTTTGGGTGCTGTTTTAGGAGGATGGTTTGCTAAGAGATGATCTCTGTCATAAAATCTTGCACGCTTATATGCTTCTCTTACAACACGTCTAGGGTATCCACGTGTAATAAATTTACTCTTCATGTTTTCTGCTCTGCTGTCATAGTCCATAATATTGGTACAGTTTCTCCGTAACCGGAGGAACTGCCCAAATGGAATGCTTTCTTTTTGTTTTGTGGGGTGAAAACTTTCGAAGTGTAAGAGAGTATTTCTTGCCGTTGGTTTTACATAAAGGTCTACTTCTAGAACCTGGTTGTTTTCCTTAATTTGGATGTCAAGGAACTCCATAGTTTTAGAGCTAGTATGTGCTGTGAATCTAAGATTTTGATCACAGAGATTAATCCATGATAAAAAGTCTTGCAATGTATTGGGTACATCGGTCCAAATGAAAAAAACGTCATCTATGTAGCGGGCCCAATTCTGAATAGATTCAAAAAGGGAGCAATTTCATTATATATATGGATACTTGCAAAGTGAGCCATATATATATTCGCTACAGTGGGGGCACAAGCTGCCCCCATACTTACTCCTTTTGTTTGTCTATAGAGTGAACCGTTAAAATCAAAGGTGTTTTCTTCTAGTACAATTTTGAGAATCTCCATAATAAATTCTGAACAGCAATCTATTTGATGATATTCTATAAACCACTCCACAGCCGTGAGCGCCCCTTCCTGAGGTATGTTGCTGTAGAGAGATTCTACATCCAACGTGACCATAGTGTCTCTGGAGCTATTGAATGGTAGTCCCTCCACTGCCTGTATCATTGCTTTAGTGTCTTTTATGTATGATGTAATTTTGGGCACGTGTGAACATAAAATACGGTCAATGTATTTAGAAATTGGCTCAGTAACTGAGCCAATTGTTGTCACGATAGGGCGGTATGGAGGATTGTGGCTGTCTTTGTGTATTTTTGGTACACCATATATAGCTGCCATTTTGGGATGTTCTATATTCAAGAAGTCAAACTCCATTTGACAAATGGTTCCTGTATCTAATGCTCTTTTTGTGAGGTTAAAGATCTTTCTTTGGACTCTCGCAGTAGGATCTATTTTAACTGGTTGATAATAGATGGTATCACTTAAAAGCTCTTGCATGGTTTGAATATACTTCTGGGTGTCTACCACTACTATCCCTCCTCCTTTATCGCAGTTTTTTATAGTCATTTCGGGATTATGTCTCAGAGCGATCAATTCTTCAAGTTCTTCTTTATTTAAATTGGGAGGGGGACGAAAAGATGGAGTGATCAATGTTTTAAGACGTTTAAGTACAATATTTTCAAAGATCTCTACTTCTGGTCCAATCTGGTCTAACGTGGGAGTGAAAGTAGATATAGGTCGAAGGCCAGAGCGGTTATCTGCTTGATCATGTATGTTCGGGTTGGTGTCACCAGTCTTTGCAAAATATTTCCTAAGGCGTATCTTACGGAAGAAAGCCATTATGTCCTGGTGAAGTTCAAAGATGTTAATACCTGTATATGGTACAAAGGAGAGACCCTTCAATAGAAGGGAAATGGTGGAACTTGATAGTATTTGTTTAGACAAATTAAAGATAGGGATTTCTGTTATGACCTCCAATACTGGGCATTCCTTGTTACCAGGAATTCCTGGTTTTGTTGGTAATTGCCCCGATTGGAGGTACCTTGATATCTGGGCTGATATCTCGGTCTCCATGGGCCTCGTCGTGCCTGTCGTCTGCCTAAAAAAGGTTGCCCAGAAGATTGATTGGTTGGGCCCATGGTTCTATGTCCTTCATGATGGAATTGATTGGAGCTACCTTCGGTGTCTGAATCAGAAGTATCTGAAAAAGTAGTAACTTTTCTCATGGGTCGTTGGTACTCGTTAGGTTCAGATTCTTGATATTCTCCTTGACCTGGCAAACTATACCTTTTAATCAAACTGTTGGTATAGCCTGCACACCTTACTTTCCACTGTGTATCCAATATATAAACTGCTGAAAAGTTTTATCTATTGTGTGCTACCCTGACTCCTGACCTGCTCCTGTCAGGTTATATAATCAACCATCTAATGTGTACAGACTCTCTCACATGTGTCAAGGTGCACTACTCATGCCCGTATGGTGCAGTACAAATTTCCCAAAATTCTTACATCAATATCCTGATTCAACCATTTATCCAACAAATAGCTATAAACCAATTACTTCAATGTGATCAAACATAATTCCAAGCAAAGGAAGAAAACAATAGTATGCAGATTCATTTGACACTTTCCATGTGTCTGCTGTATTTTACAATTCTTAACAATGCATTCAAAACAATGTAAATTCCACATGAGGTCTTGCGTCGCCGTGTTCCCAATGCATTTCGGGAATCCCTTCTTCAGAGGAATTCTGTGGTAACAAATGGTACATGGTTTTTATCATAATGTATGAACGCAAGACTCACCAACATACAAAATGCGGACTTTTCAGGTTCAAACCCTTCGCCATATTATTTTGCGCCTTAAATTCATGCTGTGATTCAAAAGTGTGAGTCTCCGTAATGAAAAGTGACGCAAAAGATGTTTGAAAATAATTACTTCATTGACATCTGACCCTACATGCATCATGCCTCCCTTGTCGTGTAACTGTAAAGCATAAACATGCCACGAGTGTATTATCTTAAAGCATGCAACTCCTCTCCCTGTGAGAGAATACTCCAACCACTGTTGACACATACCCGGTCCTAGGTTGACCTCAGATTCTGAAAAGATGAATGAATCTGTGTAAGAAATAATTAGTAATTTATTAAATGCCCGAGTAGCCATGGTCCTCTTTAGAGGTTAAAATTTATGTTATACACCAAAACCAGCACCAAGAACTTACTGCAACTAGCGTACTTGAAGAAGAATTCCAAAAAATGAAGATGAAATCCGATACGTTCGTTAAATCTGTTATAACAAAAGCAACGTGTGCTATCAGTATGAGAAAGAACATTCAATAATGCCTAAAACGGTGCAGTTTTCAACTGCTGTATCTTACTTGCTCTCCCGCTGTCTTTACGTTGTGTTAATCTGTCCCAGCCTGTAACGCCGTGCTTTCGCTAGCCTTAACCCGGTCGTTGTATTCAAACGAGACGTAAATACGTTTAAAAATACGTCGCGTGCATGTGTAAAAACTGAAAACAGACTCGAAATGAGATCGGCGTTCTACATGGCTTCTATTGATCTCCGGCAGACAGTAGACAAAGGGGCCTGGGTGTAAAGAAGAGTGGGTCCTCCTGACAGGATGACTATGAAGACGCTGTACCGCTACACTGATTGCACTTCAAAGGGTAGCCTGGGGTTGCACCATTACGGCCGGCCTAAACTCATGACTGTGTCTCTGTCTGCTCGTCTGGTACATCTAGCTATCCACAGTTGACATTAAGCTTCAAAAACTCATAACTCCAGGTCTTCTGATTGGATTTCTTTTGTTTTGGTGTCATTTTATTTATTAAAATATTCTCTATTTTTTAAATTGTTTAGGATTTTCCATGTGTGGTGTTTTACTGTTTGAATACTGCATAAATATTTTACACATTGCCTCTAAGTTAAGCCTGACTGCTTTCTGCCAAGCTACCACAAGACTAAGCACATGCTTTTTAGTGACTTTTGATGTTTACTCTCACAAGGATTGTGTTTATTACCTGAAGTGGGCTCTCATCCTTTTCAACAAATAATCCAGTTTTCTATAATGAACAAGTTAACTTTTGTAGAAGATGAAGTGCAGAAGATGTTAGACAAATGAGCTATATTAGCGGTGGTGCAAGAAGGTTTGAGAGGTCAGTTTTCTTAGTAGAGAAGGGCAAAGGTTGTAAGCTAGTCACAAATTTGCGAGAATGTAACACATTTTTGTTGTATCATCATTTCAAGATGGAGGGTGGCTCATCAAGTTGAGTCTGCAAGACAATTATTTTACAATTCCTAAAGCAGAGAAGAATCAGAATTTCCTTCAGTTCAGGTGGAGAGGCATATTGTATCAACTTGTTTCACTGACCTTTGATCTGTCTTTGGCACCATGGTGTTTTACCGAGTTATGTGGGTGGTAGTTCCATACTTCAGGGAGAGAGTGTAAGAATCGTGGTGCCTTAGACAACATTTTTATCATACCTAAATCCTGTGCACACATACAAAATCAAACAAGATATGTAAATATTATTCAAAAGCGAATTGTACAAGATTCTTGAGTGATGTCGTAATTTCTTTATTCTTCCCAAAAAAACGCAACCAGCCGACACGTGTTTCGTCAGAGAAAAGTAATCCCCGACTCTTCAGGGCTGAAACGAGTAGTTTAAACTCTGTGTAGTCCCTAAGCCGGTGATAATTCCAACCCGTAGGGCACGAGTATACGATAAATCCAAGAATCCAAGAAAATTAGATGTAAGACATCTGATAGTGGATCAGCAGAATCGCGTGATCGGAATGCCGGTGATAATTCCAATCCGACAAAACTCGATCGGAGTCCAATCTAAGTCAAAATGCAGGCAACGGGTGTTCTATGGTGATCCAATAAGGTACGTTAAACGACCAGTACCGCCAGTGGAGCATAAGTTAAATCAGTTTCAAAAACTTATCTATGAATACACAATGATTCCAAACGTATATCAGTACTCAGGTCAAATCCAGGTTGAACACGTGTGTGTGTTCACCAAATCCGTTTGTGTGAGGAGAAATATTTGCGTCCTGGCGGCACCGATTCCCTCGTTGGAGTGTGAGTCAGAATTTCCTTCAGTTCAGGTGGAGAGGCATATTGTATCAACTTGTTTCACTGACCTTTGGTCTGTCTTTGGCACCATGGTGTTTTACCGAGTTATGTGGGTGGTAGTTCCATACTTCAGGGAGAGAGTGTAAGAATCGTGGTGCCTTAGACAACATTTTTATCATGTCTGAGAGGAAGCAGGAGATGAAGGAATATCTTCAACTGGTGAGAGAGATTTTGGAGAGTTTAGGGGGCTCATGTACAAATCAATTTTATGGTTGTAAAGGTCAAATTGGAGCCTTTGTGAGTACAAAATGGCATTTTTAAATATACAACACCTAAATTGTGATTCAGTAAATTGTTATCGGATCGTAATTCGGGTTTGTGAGTAAATACCAAATCGGTATTTGGAACGGGCGTGTAAAGGGCGTCCCTTACAAATACTGATCAATTAAGTTGTGCATTATTGTATTGCGACTGAAATCAGGTTGCAAAACATTAATATTTTGCTACCTCCACAAAGGAGGTGGTAAACCATTTACAAATGTGAATGGGTCCCCAAGGTACTCTTTTGCCTTTGTGAATGTAGACAAAAACATTTTTTTGGAGCGGGCAGTTGTGAGTGCGAGCCAGGAAAGCATAGGAGGGTGTTAGAGGTTTGGGGCTGGAGTTGTATTCAGTGTAGGCAATTTTGCGATTAACAACATGGTAGGCGAAGTTGATAAAAGGAGAAGTACATTGACTATTCGAAAACAATGTATTAGAGTTGAGGTCTTTGTCAATAGTAATAGTTTGTTATCATCATCCATTCTGGGTCATTTACTTTACAGGGCCTCTAGGAGAACAAGGCAACAGGTTTAAAAGAGTCCTGTGTTATGGGGATTCAATTCCACTAACTGAGGAAGCAAAGGAAGTTCTAAATTGGTAGCTGAGGAACTTTGAAGCATGGAATGGAAGGGCGATTTTTAGAGTGAGTCCAGATTTGTGTTGGAGAAGCATGCAAGATATATTGGATGTGACCCTGCATTAGTTGGGAGGGAGACGGGTGTGCAATGAATGAAAGAGGAGAGAATGCAGCAGATAAACTACTTGGAGATAAAAACAGGTATGTTTGCTTTGCCGAGTTTCAAAGGGCTGATGAGCAAGAATGCACTGTTGGACAACTATATGGGCAATGTGTCGGCCAAGCACTACGTAAACTGTTTGGGGCAGTGGTTCCCAAACTGTGTGTCGCAGCACCCCGGTGCGCTATTAGAACTTGCAAGGGGCGCCGCGCATGTCTTGGGGATGTAGAAAAGGTAGTATGTTCTGAATAAGATTGAATGCGCAACGTTAGTGAATTAACTATTTGCAGCCCGAGTAACCCATTGGCAGTGTCATGTGGGGGAGTTACTGAATCCCCACCTGTCGGCGGATGGATCATGGTTTGGCCAAGTGTGTATCATGCTTCAATGCAATAAATAGCCTCCACTTTTACAGGACTGCTTCTCGTTTCTGTTGATAGATTTCCTCATTGATTGGTATCAGGGTACATCCGCCCAAACGGGATTGCTAAAGGGCTACATGAGGAACTGAAAGAAACATGAGTGCGTGATGTATTGCTAACCAGAGTCAAAAATAAATTTATCACGGACAGCACACTGCATATATAGTGACTGAAACCTCCCCAACCCCCTGGTCCTTCAAGGTGTAATGAAATGAAATACCTTCACCTACCTTCTGAAAGGGCTGCTCCGTCAAAGCATCCTCGCCCATCATGCACTTGTCACCTTCAAAATCTGGGCGGTTTCCAAATTTTAATGATGAAATATGCTTATAAAGATGTAAGGGTAACTGACTGCTTCTTCCCCCAAAACCCACAACCCTGCATGTCCCCTCTCCCTCCAGAGTTTTCCTTGTTCCTTTTCACTTCTAAACCCACTGTGTATACCCTCCCACTAATGTAGACCACTCGGATGGAGTAAGGTTTCAACAGAGCGATGAAAACTTATGGGTCATATTTATTTTAAATCACTCCTTTCTTAATTTATCAAAATCTCCTAGCACCAGAAAAATAGTACCTCGGTAACCATGTCCTTTACAAATATTTAAATTGAATGATACCAGCCAGTTTTCTTCTCACTGTCTGAAACCTCACACTTGGGCAGGACCGCAGCTTTCTTTGCACACAGTGACAAGAACGGCTCGGATTGGTTGTTTATACGCAGGACTTGAATTTTAAAACTGTGGGGGATATGTACAACTGAAGTGGCGGAGTGAGGCGTTAGCCGTCATGGCTTAACGCCTCACTCCGCCACTTCAGAAACGCAGGGCTGCAAGGCTGCACCATATTTATGAGAATATGATGCAGCCTTGCGTTTCCCCCTACGCTGGCGCTACACTGAGCAGTGTAGTGCCAACGTAGGCACCTTTGCACCTTAGTTCAAGGGTGTCTGATGCAGGGGAAAGATTGTTTAGGTACAGGAAGGTCCTCCTTCCTGTACATAAACAATCTTTAAATGCCATTTTGTCACTTCTATGTGTGCTGCTTGATGCAGCAGACATGGAAGTCACAAAATGGAATTTTTTTAATGATTGTTTATATGCAGGAAGGGGGACCTGTACATAAACAATCCAAGGCTTTTTGTTTTTCCATGTGTGCTGCACTTTTAATGTTTTGGCCACATTTGAGGTATAGAAAACTACGTAAATAAATAAAAACTCCTACCCCAGGGCTCCTCTGTACCAAGCCTTACCCCACACACCACCCTTACCTTACTGGTCTCCGTCCTTTTACAGCACTCCATCATAATCCAGTTGTGCTCAGCACATGCCATCATGCTTAGCACTGTCTTATATTGCCACAATTTTCAACCTTACCTTTCCTGTGTCTCTTCTCATTTTTATTATTCTTCATTATTTTTATTATTCTTTATGTTATTCAAGGGTAGTCTTAGATTTTAGTGCCTTGTGCTCTACAACACATTTTCGGTGCCACACTTTGGCACTGTCCTTCTCTAAACACAGAGACCTCCAACACCTCTCAACTGGATGCCCAGCTGCTCAAAATTAGTAACATGGTGGTTGTTGGAATAGGAATGTTACCCGCATAGCAAACACGTGTTTACCCCTACTGTGTGTGCCCGGCTGCATGTGAAACTCATATCATGATTTTGTTTAGCTCTGGAATCATGCTAACCTAGGGTGTACCAAACTTGTTCGTGGTAATGCAAGGTGCAGAACCTATGTTGTGACTTTGAGGGGTGCAGAATGTTCGCCTCATAGCAGGCATAAAACAACTTTCCATGTTATGGGAAATTTACTCAGAGGTGGTGGTAGTGTGCCTGGCTTTTGTAAATCGGTTGAGTGACCAGACATTTTTATCTGTGCCAGGGAGAGGGTAGTCTACCCAGGCCTCACATGCAAATTTCTGGTTTTATGTGAACCCTAGATTGTTGTTCTGTTATCACATGAGTGCATACAGTGCATGTATATGCAACAACTGCTTGGCACATGCATGTTAGTGGGACTGCATGTGTGGTTAGAATTTTGAATTGGGACCAGTGAGAACTATGTTGGATGGCCTCTTGTTCAACATAGAACAAGATGGAGGGTTGATACAGCTTTCCCGGACAGTGGAATGTATTGATTGCCTTCCTGTGGCTGGAATGCAGAGACACAGACACTGACGTGAAGGAGAATTGAGACAGGGCAGCCTTTTAGAAATTGAATGAAAGCCCTGTTAGTAAAGTGATGCTGATAGGTTCTTCTGAAACACTGCTGTTCAGTGGATGGTAGGGGCGAAGTTGGGACTGCAGTTTATGTTGTTCAAGGTGAAGAAGTTTCTAGAAGGGGCTTGACCTTTTGTCTGTCTCTAATCATTGATACAGGAAGGCTAATAACAGCCAGGTACACATAACCCACTTCATTGTGCCCATGTTTTATACTCCTGTAATTGAGGATATCCTGTGGAGGTTTTTAAGGTGGTTTCTACAGTGAGTATAGCAAGGTGGGTTTTCTTAGTGATGAAGGTCCTACAGGTTCAAGACACACTCTGTTAGAGGTGTGATGTCAAGTAATGTTTATTTCGGTGGAGTAAGTTTGGAAAACACTCTGAAGATGGCTGATTGGTTGGGTGCTGAAGTGTTTGCAAAGTTTTATTTGTGTCTGATTAAGAGTACATGGAGTCTAGAGAGATTCTGAACATGCATAAAGAGCTTTCGATCTTGCCATAAAATGAAGATTCCACAAAGTTTAATGATAGGAGAATCTTAAATGGATTAAAGACACAGAGGGTGGCATTATCCCTCACACCTCTACTGAATTGGAGGTTGGAAATTAAAAAAGTTAAGGTTTTATTGATTTTTAATTGCCACTTTTAGCATGTTATATTTTATTTATTTGTTAACAGAAGATCAGTAGGAAGAGGTTCAGTTAGCAGAAGAGGAGATCAAGGGCTTTTCTGATACTCCATATCGCCCATTATTTATCCATATTCATACACTGTTATCATGATGTAAATGAGATGTTATCAGCATTGTCATTATTGCTGTGATTTTAAATGTCATCACTAATGTCACATGTGAGGTCATGAACCAATAATGGTGGCATATGGAATATCTGGAAGTTGTAAGAGCTGCTATTGGGTATAATCTATCAAACACTTTGAGTAACTTAATGTGCTGAACTTTAAAAAAAAATTAATATGAAAGAATTATTCACATACACCAGTAAGCTAAATATTTTATAATACACCTACCAAGATATTATCTAAACCTCTGCACTTTATTCATATAGATATATGTTTGTAGGTGCCAAATCTAGATTTGTTTTTAGCATTTGTTGTGTAATATCAATAAATAAACAAACAAATACAAATATTTTAACATTAGATGTTTTAACGGAACACACATATATTTAATGCCACACTGCATAAACATGGAGGCAAAAATTAAGTAATTTGTAATTTAAACACAGCAAAAATAATTTTACTTTCAAATGTTTTGATGATATGAAACAGCCTGAGCAGCGCACAATGTCCTGTTTTTTTCTTTTCAGTGTAGTACTTGTAATTTAGCTTTTCATGCTTTGAATGTAGGATTGCATGTACATAGATAAGGGCAAAGAAAACAAGATAGGTTTAGCTTTGAATGACACTCTCTCCAAAACGTAGGCATCAGTCTAAATCCTTCCTGGTTTTTGTAGAGTGTTCTGTGTTTTCATGAAATAATTTTGTGTGAGAATGCAAAACTGTGCGTTCACAAAATCTTTTTGCGAGTACAGGAATGAATGGAATATTCCAAATAACTTAGCTAGATGAATAGTGACATATAGATGTGAAGGTCTACACTAGTTTAGTATGTTTTCCTTTATTAAAAGAAATGATAGTAAAGGAAGAGACCGGATGATTTGTCATCAGTCTCCTGGTAATCAGTATTATTTGTGAAAATAGGATATATTAATGTTTGGCAACCAAATACGGTCGTAAAACTTTAACATTTTACAGGCTAGGGACCCCTCCCCTTTGTTAATGTTGGCAAAAAACATTTTTATGAGTAGTCTGTGGTCCAGTGCACCACTGCCTGTTTATAAAATGTTTTGTATTTAGTCCATCTGGCCCAGTGTTGGTTCAATGATACAATATCAATGCACATATTGATATACAAAAATATCGGAAATTAAATATTGTTCACAAAAATATTGCCTTCCCATACTTAACTAATAAAACCACAAATAAAGAGAACAAAAATATCTTTTGTTACTAATATGGAAAACACACCTTTCAGTTACGAAACTATTGTTACCTTTAAATAAACACATAAATAGTCAAAAATATTGCCTTACACAATATTGACCACAATATTATCGCCAAAAAAATTACATTATTCTCAATAAACATAGAAATAATACATTTTTATGTTAAACAAAACATATAATAAACATTAAACAATAAAACAAATATTACACTGCCAAAATAAATATAAATAACCCTAAATAATAATATAACTCAATACATAACAAAATCAGTTAAAAACAATATTTACAATGACTACGATTATTATACAACTATATATTGTGTATATATATATATATATATATATATATATATATATATATATATATATATATATATATATATATATATATATTGTGATCAAATCGGGAGCATGACCCACTTGCTGTTATAAACCCAGCAGAGGAGATGCTACAACAGCAAAGTTATGACGGCTGAGGAAGGGATTCAGAGCGGGACTATTCCTCGTTCTGATCGTGCCGGAGGACGAGCATTATCGAAAGGCCATCATGGTATGTGAGCACCATGCAAAATATAAAATCACATGACTGTGTGAGTAAAGACCCACAGCGATATCTGATGCATATACTGTGAAATAATTTCAAAAATTGAGAAAAGAAATGAGGTTCTATTAAGACTCCATGGGGCATATTATCAAGAACGGCGTTAAAATTATCGCCACTTTAGCGGCAGAAAACTGCCGCTAAAGCGGCGATAATGGGCTTGATTATATGCCTTTGAGAATTCCAATAGAAGCCAATGTTGACACCAGAACATGGGCTTCTATTGGAATTCTCAAGGGCATATTATCAAGCCCATTATCGCCGCTTTAGCGGCAGTTTTCTGCCGCTAAAGCGGCGATAATTTTAACGCCGTTTCTTGATAATATGCCCCCATGTATTAGTTTACATCAGCCAGTATAATGCATCATGGGGAATGTATTTCAAAGAGACTGTCATGTGACTTTTAAGATAAAAAGCATGCACGTATGCACTTTGCAGTTCATTATCTCCACCTGTGATCAAGACAATTGACGCCGAAACGCGTAAGGATATGGAGGATTTGACGCGCTGCTGTGCCTGTGATTAAAATGCTGTGACTCCGGTATTGGGCCTCATCGTGGTTCTTAGTCGTGATTGATGGGCTGCTCCATGCCCATTGTCTGAGGCCGCCCTGTAGGGTCGGGGGCTCCTTGTGCTCGGAGGCTGGTTTGTGATCAAATCGGGAGCATGACCCACTCGCTGTTATAAGCCCAGCAGAGGAGATGCTACTACAGCAAAGTTATGACGGCTGAGGAAGGGATTCAGAGGGGGACAATTCCCTGTTCTGATCGTGCCGGAGGATGAGCATTATCGAAAGGCCATCATGGTATGTGAGCACCATGCAAAATATAAAATCACATGACTGTGTGAGTAAAGACCCACAGCAATATCTGATGCATATACTGTGAAATAATTTCAAAAATTGAGAAAAGAAATGAGGTTTTATTAAGACTCCATGTATTAGTTTACATCAGCCAGTATAATGCATCAGGGGGAATGTATTTCAAAGAGACTGTCATGTGACTTTTAAGGTAAAAAGCATGCACGTATGCACTTTGCAGTTCATTATCTCCACCTGTGATCAAGGCAATTGACGCCAAAACGCGTGAGGATATGGAGGATTTGACGCGCTGCTGTGCCTGTGAGTAAAATGCTGTGACTCCGGTATTGGGCCTCATCGTGGTTCTTTGTCGTGGTTGATGGGCTGCTCCGTGCCCATTGTCTGAGGCCGCCCTGTAGGGTCGGGGGCTCCTTGTGCTCGGAGGCTGGTTTGTGATATATATATATATATATATATATATATATATATATATATATATATATGTATCGCAAAGCTCCTTTCAAAATGAAAGTTGTGCACTCGCGGGGTCAATGAACAAATTTTATTGTACCAATATGCTCCTAGTAACTGGAGACAACAATCTGACAATTTCATTTCAATTTATCAAGCCACGCTCCCATTGGTGCTTTTGCGTGGCTGTTGAGGAAGGACAAACGATCCGTTGCTTGAATCCTCTGTTTGCGGCCACCATGCCAGTAAGTGTAATGTCTTTTAGGATAGTCCTGTTATGTATACACCGATTACATACATTTGTCCCATCTACACGACAATAACAGTTCTAAACAGGTGACCTTTTACCTAGTAGCTTGCTCCTGTCTCTTCTAAACCAGGCTCTAAGTATTATATCATCATAATCCCTGTACCTGACGTACATAAACATGTCCCCAGGCACGGCGGAATTATTCTGTATAAGCTGTGCATGATCGCACTTGTTTAGAAAAGCATTGGTGATTGTTTCCAAAACATCCATGATCGTTTTAAAAACACATTGATTCTAAAAAAAAACCTGGAGTGACCACTTTAGTATAAAAGACCCTCACTCCCCCCTACAAATCAGAGGAGAATTCCTTCCAAGCTGAGACGGGGGTCCTGCATGCTGAATCTTCGACACGCAGCGGTCTGACATCCCTTGCGGGCTGTCACCCTCGAAGCAGAGACGAGGTCCTTCATTCCCAACCATCAGGTGAGGGGGCTGGTTCATCCCTAGGGGTTTCTTGGCTACAGATACACATAGCTATACGCATATACACCTAAACATCCATGTTAGGCTAGGTACATTTAGGCGAATTACTAAGGGCGCACATTTTAGGAATATGCAAGTGCTGCTGTTTTTATCTGAACTGCTTATGTTCATCTTATTAGCACTATGGTAGAAATGCATCTACTATTTACGATAATGGTACTAGCAATCTCTTTCATATGCTTCTGTCTCCTGATTGTCGCAGCACATATGTTTTACACCAGGCTGTCGCTGGACCAATAAATACTTATTGAAACGTCCTAATTGCCATCCTGTGTATTTTCTGAGAGAAAGCAAGCAAGAGTGTCTGAGCGAAACATACTGTACTGTTTTCCACAATCCCTGAGGAATCAGGGTTGTCATGTTCAGTGGTTGCCAGAGACTACCTACACCACTGTAGAATACAGGGGGTGGTAGTGGCACTGTAGAGCTAGCTGGTCTAATGGCCGACATATCCTGTGGGGATGTCCGGAAGCGGTTGGGACACCAAGCCCTCAGTTTAGGTCATCCAAAACGCGCAGGTCCTGGGGGACTTCTAGGAACTACACGACATAAGTGCAATGTTCAATTAATGTTCAGTTAATGTCCAATGGCGGTATTAGTGTAAAGTGACTAATGATTTCACTTTCACAAAAATATTTATTTTCGCCGTTCACAACCAGGGTCTCTAAATAAACACCATTATCGAATGATGTTCGCCACTTACTTCCAATACATATTGAGTCCTCCTCTTTAACAAAGCTTACATTGCTATTGTCCAAGCCTTTTCAGCAAAAAAATCCTTATTATTGCCCCTCGTCTGCTGCCTGGGATATTACTGTGGAAATCAAAGACTTACAGCTACAGGAATTATGCCCAATGGCAATCAATCCTCGGGTTTGTATAACCCGACAGTCGTCAGCAAGCTATGTGCCAATTTCTCCACCCGGAGAGATTCTGGCAGCATACATTTCTTTCTATGCTCAGGCTCCACTCAGGCTGCCGAACTCCTTCAAGACGGGTGCACCGTTCATGAGGGTGAGTTCACGGATAAACAGCAAAGCTCCGTCCAAAATGAAAGTTGTGCACTCGCGGGGTCAATGAACCAATTTTATTGTACCAATATGCAGACACGTTTCTGCAGCTATGCCTTTTTCAATGCTCTTTGTAACTGAAGACAGCAATCTGACAATTTCATTAAAATCTTTGAAGCCACGCTCCCATTGGTGCTTTTTGCGTGGCTATTGAGGAAGAACAAACAATCTGATGTTTGAATCCTCTGTTTGGGGCCGCCATGCCAGTAAGTGCAATGTTCAATTACTGTTCAGTTAATATCCAATGGCGGTATTATTGTATAGTGACTTTTACAAAAATATTTATTTTTACCGTTCACAAACAGTGTCTCTAAATAAACACCAATACCAAATGATGTATATATCTATATATATATATATATATCATCCAAGACGGTTCAAAGGTTGCCGGTTTGTTGCAGCGCTCCTCATGGGTGCGTTACCCCGCGGCAGAACCACGCCGCTTACAATTCTCACGCTGTCCTTCCCAGATGGAAAGGAAAAATGGGTCGCACTCTCGTCGAGTTTTGCAATTTTTGTTTTATTTTCTCCCTTTCATTGGTAGGAACACAGGCACAAGGATCAACGCGTTTCGGTATTCTCCAATACCTTGTTCACGATATATATATATTTACTTACATACTACTGGCGATCGCCAGAAGGTAGTTGTAGTTACGACCATGTTTCCATTGGAAAAGCGTTTTTTGACTTGCCTATATCTTTGGCACTGGTTGACGAATATTCCCCGAATTTTCCCAAGAAAGTGTGCTGGTAATTGTAGTTGGCAAAAGACACACAAATGATGGACAGAATGCGGAGCAAATCAAACATTCACCCCCAGTCAAGAGATCTGGGTTAAATCCATCATTCTTTTGCTCACCCTGCCAAGCCAGGTCCTCTTTGGACCAGAAACAAGCATCCTCAGACCCGTTTCAGGGTATCACCCCTCATACGCCAGACTAGCCTGAATCCAGTGGCACAGTGAGCCCGGGACCCACGTCTAGGAATAAAGAGTGTGAAAGAAAAAGACACACAAATGAAGGACAGAATGCTGAACAAATCAAACATTCACCCCCAGTCAAGAGATATGGGTTAAATCCATCGTTCTTTTGCTCACCATGCCACCCCAGTTTTGACCCAGCCATATGCAAATCAGTCTTAACCCTGTTCCCCATGGGAACAGTCCAGCCCTAACTGCCAAGCCAGGTCCTCCCTGGACCAGAATCAAGCATCCTCAGACCGGTTTCAGGTTATAACCCATCATCAGCTAGACTAGATTGAATCCAGTGGCAAAGTGAGCCCTAGACCACGTCTGGGCATACCCGGCGAACTTAGAGTGAGAAAGCAAAAGATACACAATTGATAGACGGAATGAAGAACAAACCAAACATTCACCCCCAGTCAAGAGATCCGGGTTAAATACATTGTTCTTTTGATCACTATGCCACCCCAGTTTAGACTCAGCCATATGCAAATCAGTCTTGACCTAGCTCCTCATGGGAACAGTCCAGCCTGAACTGCCAAGCCAGGTCCTCTTTGGACCAGAAACAATCATCCTGGGACTGGTTTCAGGGTATCTCCCCTCATCAACCAGATTAGCTTGAATCCAGTGGCACAGTGAGCCCGGGACCCACGTCTGGGCATACCCAGTGCACTTAGGATGAGAAAGCAAAAGACACATACATGATGGATGGAATGCAGAACAAATCAAACATTCACCCCAAGTCAAGAGTTCTTTATCTCACTTCACCACCCCAGTTCAGACCCAGCCATATGAAAATCAGTCTTGGGCCTGTGCCTCATGGGAACAGTGCAGACCAAACTGCCAAGCAAGATCTTCCCTAGACCGGAAACAAGCATCCTGGTACCGGGTTCAGGGTACACTCCTCATTAGCCAGACTAGCTTGAAATTAGAGGCACAGTGAATCCGGGACCCACGTCTAGGCATACCTTAGGGACAATTTTAGTTGTGCATGTAAAGTTTCGGGGTGATCCATCAAATGGGGGCTGAGAAAAGGGGGTGGTAAAAAAAGGGTCAATTCCCATGTTAATTCTCATAGTAGTTTTGAACACGACTATAGCCCGAACCACTGGATGGGATTACACCGAAGTTGACAGAAAAGTAGCTTTTGGTTTGCAAATCATGCTTTCGTTTATTTGGTGTAAATCCATTCAGTAATTGTCAAGAAATTAAAGGAAATCCAAATTTGTATATCTATGATCGCGAAGCTTTCGTAAATAATGACGAGCTTGTGCAGAGATCTACAGAGCTCTGATCTGCTGCCAGCACTTCAACCTGGAAGTGTTGATAGCCATCTTGGGACTCAACTTTGTTGAGTCCCTCAAAAATACGCAAAAAAAAGAAAAGAGGGCAGGGTAGGAATACCCTTACCCTTTAACTTTGCCCCTTGGGCCCCAGAGGAACCCCGCCAGGCCAAAAAAGCATTTTTTTCAAAATTTGCGCCGCAAAATCATGAAATTCTTGAATTTATAAAAAGAAAAACCAAGTGAGTGCTCCCACGCTTGTTTTGAAACGGGGCAACCGGGTGGGCCAGGTCCTGGTGGCATTTTATTAAAAAAGGAGGGGGGCACTGAGCCCTCTTCCTGAGGTTATTTGAGCCCCAGACCCATCCCCTTCCCTTGGATTTATATTAAATAATAGAGGGGGGCCACTCCGACCCCCCTCCATGGGCTCAAATGAGCCACAGGGACTACCACCTCCCTGGTGCTCTAATTAATTAATGGAGGGGGTGCGCAGACCCCCTTCTGGACTGTTTCAAGCCTCAGTGACCACCACCTCCCTGGGGCCAAAACAGATTTTGAAGTGAGATTGGGGCCGCGCGGCCTTTCAGGAATCGCAGCAGGTATCCTAATAAAGTTCACCAAATTGCCAGTGTAGCAAGCAAAAAAAGTAAAAAAGACAATGCCAGGGTTCGTTACCACAAAAAGAGACTCAAGAAGTTATCTTTAGTGAAACGAAGATGTCTCAAGATGACCGCATTCTCCGAGTGTCAGGTTAGCGGTCTAGTTGTTGCTGCAGGCAGGCGCTCGAGAACAGCATACTGTGTGAAGCGCGTGCGTAACCGCCGTGTCTGCGCACTTCACTGAAGTCTTTACTCAGGGTAGTGGCTTCTTTATGATTCTCCTCAGTTCGTCAGTAGTATAGTGTAGAGGGAAAGTTTTTGCATTGCGCATGCTCGACGGAATAGTTTAGGATTAGCGTCTTTTTGTCGGTCAGGAGTTTAGTTGAATTTAGTACTGTATCGTCCTCAGGGAATTCAAATTGTTATTTGAGTATTTTCAGTCAGAGTAAGGCGTCAAGAAGAATAGAAAATCGTCTTCAGTATACTTACTTTATTTCACGGAGGGTTCAACCTTCATCATCCGAAGATTGTTCTGGTCACGCAAGTACCTGAAAGAAAAGAAAGACAAACTGATTAACTGCATTATCTAAAATCTACTAGAGTAGCATGTACCATGTTCGTTAATGTATGATAAAAGATAATGTTGTATTTGAATAACCAGTAAGGTTACTTGAGATAAGAGAGTCTAGATATAGAAAAATAAGCTATAATAACATTTCAAATGTTTTTGAGTGACACAGTCCAGTGGCGTTTTCAATATCCACACATTTGTCTCTTTCGTTCACTTGATTTCTAAAAATAACCTATTGAATAAATAAGTATTAGACATCTCTCACTTTAGAGACAAAAAGAAGAGAAGCTCAAGCCAGTCTAAAAGGGGTATGTTTTAAGAGAAGGAATACATTTAGAGAGATACATTATTCTAAGATTATAATTTCTGATAGGAGGTCACAGTGTTTATCCCATTTTTGGAAGGCATTCACTAAGAGTTTGCACATCGAGAATAGGTATTCAACTAGTTATCATCCTGAGACAGATGGACAGTCAGAAAGGGTAAATCAGGAATTAGAAAAATACCTAAGGCTATATTTGTTGGATCAGGAAGGGGATTGGCCAAATCTTCTCTGGGCACCAGAGTTTGGATTTAACAATGCAAAGAATAGTTCCACAGGCTGCTCACCCTTTTTTCTGAATTATGGCAGACATCCCCATGCAACCTTTAGCACAAAAGAGATAACAGTTCCAGCAGTACAAGATTTAGTGCAACATTTTGATAAGATTCATGATTTAGCAAGACAAAATCTGACCCAATCAAAAAGGCAATAAAAGATTTACGCAGACAAGCACAGCAGGTTAGAAGATAACTATTAAATTGCAGAAAAGGTTTGGTTAAATACAAAAAATGTAAGATTAAGAGGCTGTCGAAAATTTCAACCTTGTTTGATTGGTTCATATTCAATTGAAAGTAAGATAAGTTCACTTACATATAAATTAAAGCTTCCTCCACAACTCAAGATACATCCTGTGCTTCATGTCTCTTTGCTTAAAAGAACTTTGTCAGGTTTTAAGGAAAAGTCTCCTCCTAAGCCAGTTCAGACTGAGAAAGGCGAAGAATTTGAGGTTAAGAGGATCTTATACTCAAAGTGGAGTCAAGGGAAACTGTTCTATCTGATTGATTGGAAAGGCTATAGACTTGAAGAACGATCTTGGGAGTTACAAGCTGACGTTCATGCTCCTCGATTGGTCAAAACATTTCACAGTCAATATCTCCACAAGGCTCGACCTGGGGAATTGCCTTTGCGGAGGGGTACTGTCAGGAATCGCAGCAGGTATCCTATTAAAGTTCACCAAATTGCCAGTGTAGCGAGCAAAAAGAGTAAAAAAGACAATGCCAGGGTTCGTTACCACAAAAAGAGACTCAGGAAGTTATCTTTGAACTCTTTAGTGAAACAAAGATTTCGCAAGATGACTGCATTCTCAGAGTGTCAGGTTAGCGGACTAGTTGTTGCTGCAGGCATGCGCTCAAGAACAGCATACTGTGTGAAAGGCGTGCGTAACCGCCGTGTCTGCGCACTTCACTGAAGTCTTTAGTCAGGGTAGTGGCTTCTTTATGATTCTCCTCAGTTCTTTGGTAGAATAGTGTACAGGGAACGTTTTGCGTTGTGCATGCTCGATGGAATAGTTTAGGATTAGCGTCTTGTTGTTGGTCAGGAGTTTATTTGCATTTAGTACTGTATCATCCTCAGAGAATTCAAATTGTAATTTGAGTATTTTCAGTCAGAGTAAGGCATCAAGAAGAATAGAAAATTGTCTTCAGTATACTTACTCAACTTCATTTCGTGGAGAGTTCATCCTTCATCATCCGAGGATTGTTCTGGTCATGCAAGTACCTGAAAGAAAAGAAAGACAAACTGATTAACTGCATTATCTAAAATCTATTAGAGTAACATGTACCATGTTCGTTAATGTATGACCAAAGATAATGTTGTATTTGAATAACCAGTAAGGTTACTTGAGATAGGAGAGTCTAGATATAGAAAAATAAGCTGTAATAACATTTCAAAAGATTTTTCGAGTGAGACAGTCCAGTGGCAGGTTCAATATCCACACATTTGTCTCTTTTGTTCACTTGATTCTAAAAATAACCTATTGAATAAATAAGTATTATACATCTCTCACTTTAGAGACAAAAAGAAGAGAAGCTCAAGCCAGTCCAAAAAGGGGTATGTTTTAATAGAAGGAATACATTTAGAGAGATACATTATTTTAGAGAGTCAGGGCAGTAGTGTATATAATGTTGTTGCCTTTCTCTTACAGTGTGCGAATTAATCCAAGAACGTAGTTCTTCCAAGAACGTTCGTAGTATCCAAGAATAAAGGACGAGGCAGACTCTTCTTGTTGATTTTTTATTTTATCCAATTCCCCCTTCCCCCCGAAGACCCTTAGGCCCCTTTTATATATCAGGGGGGTTTGAGGAGTTATTCGAGAGGGGCATTGGGACTTAGCTTTGTTATGCTCCCGTGAATTCTGGGAACTCGAGATTGCTCTTGACACGCCCCCCCCCTCCTGGGCCATATACTGCCCGGGGACAACAACCCTCCAGGGCAGGACCCTGGGACATAGCAGGCATGTGCATAACAAAGAAGGGGGGACGTGCGATCCCCCTCCTGAAGCCATATATGGCCCTGGGGACCACCACCCTCCAGGGCTGGCCCCTGGGACATAGCTGTTTGCTTTTACTTGGCAGGAGCTTTGACAGCTTCTGCCAAGAAAAAGCAAACATTCAGCTTCCAGCTAGCCGTAACTGTCAAAATGCTATGCTTGCTGCAAGCGAAGGTTTCATCTCTCCCCTCCGCGGACATGAGGGCAGGGAAAGAGATGAAACTATTGCTCCTGCACGCAGGGAGCTGCATTTCTAGCAGCTCTCTGTGTGCAGCAGCATTGCCGGCTCGCACGGGAGGCAGGGAGCTGGCTGAGACCGCAGGGGACTTTGGGCTCTCCCCGCGGTCCCAAAGATGCACACTGGGTGCCCTGGATAGGCTCCAGGGCACCCAGGGAAACATGGCCAGGCACTGGGGGATTGGGTCTCCAGAGCCGAAATTCGCCGGGGAGGGGGGGCGCGCAGCCCCCTCCTCCATTTAATTGTGGCCAGGTCCTGGGGATTGGGTCCCCAAACCCGAAATCGGCTCAGGGAGGGGGCCTCGCTGCCCCCTCATTAAATTATTACATTTAATTATTAAATTAGAGGCATATGTCCCCATTACGGAGAACTGATCATCCCAAAGGAATCAATCAACCATCTTATTTTAGTTCAGCAATTTCAAGTTCAAAACAAATGTTTAATACATAAAAACAGTGATCTCAAGTTTATTAAACATACATAAAAAGCTAAGCACAAAAGAAACAGCTATTCAAATTCATCTAGAAGGATTGTTTTGTTAAACATAGCAGGTGCCCCTGTTGAAGCTCCACTTCTGTAAAGGACATATTATCCTAACTTCTTGGGCTTGACAAAGTTAAAGCAATTGTGTTTTCTTTGCAATTCCACTTAGAAGAAGTAGCTAAAATCCTGGATGGAGGTGAATGCATTGTTATGTATCAGAGCGAAATCTTTTCTATAGTGACTGTGATGAGTGGATTCTTTCTTGTTGTTTCCTGGTGAGATCATAGTCCATGGTTCTCCCGTTTAAATACCCTAAGTATGTAAATACCCAAAATCCATAGCACCACTCCCACTCACAGACACACAAGGCACTTCCACTCCTACTCAGAGATCCACACAGCCACTCACACACCCACTCACAGACCCATAGCACCACTCACAGACAAACACAGGCACTCACATACCCACTCATAGACCCACACAGGCATACACACACCCACTCACAAACCCATACAGACACTCACACACCTATTCACAGACCCAGACAGGCACACACACACCCACTCGCAAACCCAGAGGTACTCACCCACACACTCATAGACCCATACAGCCACTCACACAGCCACTCTCATATCCATAACACCACTCATAGACCCAGTCACACACCCACACAGGCAATCACACACCTACTCACAAAACCATAAATCACACACACATCTACTAACATACCTACTCAGACACTCACATATCCACTCTTGCACTCATAGACCCACTTACAGACCCACTCACACACTCACACACTCACTCACTGACCCACTCAGACACTCATACATCCACTCTCAAAGGTTACAGGTTACAGTGAGGAAATTCAATTTAAAAAACCCTTGAAAATTCACTGAAAAAAATGAAGGTTACAGGGATGTTATAGTTTGGAAACAGAATTTTAAAAAAAAACTTAGAAATTCACTGAAGAAACCAAAGGTTACAGGGAAGTTATAGTTAGGATCAGATTTCACTTATACAAAACCATTAAAATTCAGCAGCTATAGTTGCCTGAGCTAACTATAACTTATGCCCGTGCAATGCACTGCTTATGACCTCACATATTACATCACTCATGACATCACTGATGACATCTCAAATGTCATCCCTGATGATATCATCCACAGAACCACTCACATATCCACTCACACACCCACACAAACACTTATATACCTACTCACACATCCTTACAACTGCTCACACATCCACTCATTCATCCATAGAGCAACTCACACACCCATTCACTCACCCGTACAGCCGCTCACATAGCCACTCACTTACCCATACACCTATGAACACAGCCATTCACTCACCCATACATTCACTCACACAGCCACTCACTCACCTATAAATCTACTCACACACCTACATATTCACCCATACAGCCACTCACACCCCCACTCACTCACCAACAGAACAACTCACCCACCTCTACAACCACTCATTTAACCTCTCAAACACCCACAAATCCACTCACATACCCATTCACAGACCCATACAATTATTCACACAACCACTCACTCACTCACTCACTCATAGAGCCACTCAATCACCCATATAGCTACTTATACAACCAGTCAATCACCCATACAGCCACTCAAACAGCCACACACTCACCCATACACCTACTCACACACCCACTTATTCACCTATACAGCCACTCACACACCCACTCACTCACCCATACATCCTCTCAATTCAGCCACTTACTCACCCATTCAACCACTCACACACTTACTCACACACACACAACCACTTATATACCCATTCACACAGCCATACAAGCACTCACACATCCACTCACTCACCCATACAGACATTCACACATACACTTACTCTCCAATACAGCAAGTCACTTAACCAAACACCCTCTCAAACAAGAACTCACTCACCCATACAGCCACTTACACACCCAGTCACTCACTCATACAGCCACTCACACACCCACTCACTCACCCATACAGCCACTCACACACCCATACAGCCACTCAGAATCCCACTCACACATGGATGCACACAGTCACACAGCCACTCACATAATATATGTTAGAAGTAGTATCACTCATTAGTAGTACAACTAGTACACTAATTTAACTGTTATAGCAGCTTAGCATATATGTTTAATAATCATAAACACTTGGAAAATACTTACACACACTGGATGATGTCATCAGTGATATCCTCATTGATGTTATTTGACATGTCATCAGAGATCGCTGTTTCCCTTACAGGGAAAAGTGCATATGGTCAACTTTAATTCATGTTCTGAGAAAGACACACAATCCATATAAAAGTCTTTATTCTCAAAGCTTCTTCACATTAGTGTTTTTCAAACTTCTCCAGTTAAACACATAAATTTGACAGCCAAGCCAACCCATGTTTTGCGATTGTCTTGCTTCTCCAGGGCTGTTGTATTGAAACATGAAACCTATTGTACAAATACATCTCAAAAACATCATAGGTTTCATGGTGCAAATATCCTAAACAAATCACAATTCAAAACTAGGCCTGGGCGGAAAACTACGCTATGCTCGCGTAGTTTGCACAACTACGCGCTACGCAAATTGCACGTAGCACAGTGCAAAAACGCATAGCGTAGCGGGCATTTTTTGCTTGCTCGCGGTCCTCAACGTCAAGTTGGCGACCGCGAGCGAGCAAAATGACATCCCGGCGAGACTTTTTCCTCGTTCGCGATCAGCAACATCAAGTTGCCGATCGCGAGCATGGAAAATAAACCTCCCGGCGAGATTCTCAACGCGGGGAGGTCAGGTTTCTCATTGCGAGTGGTCGCGTATGCTCACGATGAGAAACTACCAGTCCGCGTTGGGAAAACTGCCGCTCGAGTACAAATCTACTCGAGCGGCAGAAAACGACTGCTTGCACTGTGCAAGATGCCGTTTGCAATCATTGCGAACAGCATTTCCTACCGCACTACTCAGTTCGCGTAGTGCTATGCGTAGCTCGCGTAGTGCGAAGTGCACTTCACGTAGCTACGCGTAGAGCTACTACGTGAACTACGCCCAGGGTTATTCAAAACATTCACAAATTACATCAATTCACAAAGGGTTACAGAAAAAAGATAAGAGAATCATATAAAATTATACATAGTGTACAGTAAAGAAAAAGGGTTCTATCAACTCTTGCACTTGATATGTTTTCTATCTGCTCATGCATTAGCTATGTATATTACCGGAGTGATGCAGAGATCAGCCAAGTACCTCTAACTAAATATCATGAAATGTCTACCAGCATTCCTGTCTTCCTTGAAGTCTAGCATAAAGGAATTCCTATTATTCCTCAATTACATGACATGATATAATGTAAGCACAAACTTCCAGCTGTCCCAAGTAATACTGAAATATTGCTGCCTTTGAAATCATGTGTTTTTTCTCTAGTAAGATGTCCGTTATTTCAACCAATTCATGCTATCCCAAATGGTTTTGTCTTGAAATTCCAAAATCTAAATCAAAATAGGAGGAGGAAGACGTCACTATCATGTAAAATAGCTAACATCTTAGAAGTACCCTAGAAAAGTTAGGTAATTCATAGGGAATTAACCTAAACATAAAAGGGGTACTCTGACCCCATGGGTGCATTGTAGGGGTGTCTGAGGGCACCTTATGAGTTTCATTATCCCGCCAACTCTTTTTTTTCACATGGCTGGAGTCGTGGACCCATTGCGATGCTCAGTGCAGGACCTTCCATGTAGTATCGTGGCAGGGTGGCAAACTTTGCCAAATTTAAACAAAATACATACATTCACGTACTCACTTACACACTAATACATACCCTCACAGACCCACTCAGAGACACACACTCACTCACAGACCCACTAAGACACCCTCGCACCCATTCACAGACCCACTCATATTCTCACACACTTACTCGCAGACCCACTCAGACACTCACACACCTACTCACAGACCCACACACCCACTCAGACACTTGTGTACTCACTCTCAGACCCACTCAGACACTCACGCATCAACTCACAGACCCACTTAGACACTCATGCACCCACTCACTCACCCACTGAGAGGTTCATGCAGCCACTCATAGACCCACTCAGACACTCATGCACCCACTCACAGACCCACTCAGAGACTCACCTGCCCACTCATGACCTACTCAGACACTTATGCACCCACTCACAGACCCACTCAGACACTCATGCACCCACTCACAGACCTACTCAGACACTCATGCACCCAGTCGTAGACCACTCAGACACCCATTCAGACACTGATGCATCCACTTACAGAGCCACACAGACACTCATGCACCCACTCCCAGATCCACTCAGAAACTTATGCACCTACTCACTGAGTCACTCAGGCACTTACACACCCTCTCACAGACCCACTCAGACACTCACATACCCACTCACAGACCCACACAGACACTCATGCACCCACTCATAGACTGAGTGAGACACTCATGCACTCACTCACTGACCCACGCAGAGACTTATGCACCCACTAAGACACTCATGAACTCGTTCACAGACCCACTCAGAGACACATGCACTCACTCACTCACAGACCCAATTAGACAGTCATGCACCCACTAAGACACTAATGCACCCACTCACTCATTCACTCAGTCACTCATGCACCCACTCACAGACCCACTCAGACACTCACGCAGCCACTCAGTTACCCACTCGGAAGCTCATGCACCAAATGACAGACCCATTCAGACACTCCTGCAACCACTGGCTGACCCACTGATATTCTCATGCACTGATTCACAGACTGACTGAGACACTCACAAACCCAGCCACAGAGACAGTCACGTATCAACTCACAGCCCCACTCAGGCACTTACTCAGTCACTCACAGACCCATTCAGAGACTCACATATTCATTCACTCACCCACTCAGAAGCTTATGCACCCACTCACAGACCCACTCAGTGACTAATGCACCCAGTCATACACTCAACCAGAGACTCACACACCCACTCAGAGACCTACTCAGACACTCATGCACCCACTCACAGACCCACTGAGACACTTGCACGTACTCACAGGCCCTCTCAGACACTCACATACCCACTTACTTACCGATTCAGAAACATATGCACCCACTTAGAGACCCACTCATATACTTGCGCACCCACAGACCCACTTATGTTCTCATGCACCCACTCACAGACACAGTCAGAGACTCATGCACCCACTCACACACCCACTCAGATAGACACAGACCACTCACTTACCCACTCAGAAGCTTATGATACACTCACAGATATACTCAGAGACTCAGGGACCCACTCACAAAAGTACTCAGAGACTCATGCACACACTCACAGACCCACTCAAACAGTCATGTACGCACTCACTAACCGACTCAGAAGCTTATGCACCCACACACAGAAACAATCAGATACTTTTGCACCCACTCAGAGACTCAGGTACCCACTCACAGAGCCACCCACACACTCACGTACCCACTCACCCACTCAAAGGCTCATGCACCCACTAACAGAGCCACTTAGAGAGACTCATGCACCTACTTACACACACACTTAGACACTCACAAAACTATCCACAGAGCCATTGTCACATGCATAAAGCCAAGCTGAGAGTAATAAATCTTAAATGTGCTTCTGTGCATTGAATTTGTGCTTTTGCTTTGCAGATCCGCGATGGAGTCTTGACTCCAATTAATTTTTTTTTAAAGGTATTTAAAATGAAAATTATGTAGTATTTGGTAATAGGGTGACTCTTAGAAGAGCTGTTGGGTTTATTGTGTGTAGATGATAACTACACATAAAACAAGATGCAGTCTTTCAAGTTGTTAAGAAATATTGTGTTGCCTTTCTCCGAGAAAAGTACTCCATCACTTCTATATATGTGCTCCATGTCAACGCACAAGTTGTTGTTTTAGATGGAGCCCATGTTGTGGTCTCGAAGGAATGCAGAAACAGTTTTATAATTTTTTCTCCTGGCTTTACCAATTTGTGGACAGAATTCATCCGACCATTTCCATTTCTGCCATTAAAAAACAAAGGTTACAGGGACATTATAGGTAGGAAGTAGAATTTAAAAAAACTTAGAAATTCACTGAAAAAAACAAAGGTTACAGGGGTGTTATAATTAGGAGATAGAATAAAAAAAAGTTGAAATTCCCTGACAAAAACAAAGGTTAGAGGGACATTATATTTTAATCATATTTCACTTGTATAAAACCATAGAAATTCAGCAGCTATAGTTACCTGAGCTAACTATAACTTACGCCCCTGTAATACACTGCTTATGACCTCCCATATTACATTACTCATGACATGGTCAGTGACACCACTGATGGCATCTCAAATGACATCAAGGATGACTTAATTGATGACATTATCTACAGAACCACTCCAACACCCACTCACACCCCCATAGAACAGCTTATATACCCACAACCACTCACAAACATATTCACAGACCCATAGAAGCACTCACACACCCACTTACTGATCTATAGAGCCATTCACACATCCACTCACCCATACAGCTACTCACACAGCTACAAACTCACCCATACAGTGACTCATGTACCTACTCTCTCACTAATACAGCCATTCATACATCCAGTCATATAGACATAAAGACACTTACACACCCACTCATACACCCATGCAGCCACTCACACACTGAGTCAGTCACCTATACAGCTACTCACAGACCTTGTCACTCCCCCATACAGTCACTCACCCTGTCACTCACTCATTCATACAGTTACTCACACACGCACTCACTTACTTATTCATATAATAACACATGTACTAACTCACATATACAGTCACTGGCACAAGCACACACTCATACATTCAGCCACTCTCACATTTACTCACTTACCCATATGTCACTTACACAGCCACTCACTCACCCATACAACACTTATGCCCCCACTCATTCACCCATACAGCCACTCACACACCCCAACACTCACCTAAACAACCTCTGACATACTGATTCATTCACTTATACACCACTGACACATGCACTCATTTACCCACACAACCATACACAGTTACTCACTCACACACACAGCCACTCACACACCCACTCACATACCAATGCAGCCACTCACTCACCCATTCATCCACTCACACACCCATAGAGCCAGTCAGACACCTACTCACACATGGATACACAAAGTCACAAAACTACTCACATAATATCTGTTACAAATAGTATCACTCATAAGTAGTACACAAAATGTTGTAGTACACTAATTTAACATTTGTAGAATCTTACTTTATATCTTAACACTCAGAAACTTTTAAACACACTCACAATCACTGGAAGATGTAATCAGTGATTTCTAACAGCTCCGGCTTGCAGAAAGCAGAGTTTTCATCTTTTTCCTCGCACGTAAATATGCTTGCAGGGAAACAGATGAAAACACTGCTCCCGCAAGCAGGGAGCTGCTATTTAAAGCAGTTCCCTGCTTTCAGCTGCATTGCCGGCTCCCGCAGGAGGTGGTGAGCCGGCTGGGACCACGGGGGCCTTGAGGCTCCCCTCACAGTCCCATTGCACACTGGGTGCCCTGGGGACACCCAGGATACATGGCTGGGCCCCCGAGGATGGGGTTCCCAGGGCCGAAATCAGCTCAGGAAGGGGGGCTGAGCGACCCTCTCCACTAATAAAAATATGTTTTTTTAAAGGTGGGACCCAGAGCATGGGGTCCCCAGGGCAATTATCAGCCCAGGGAGGGGGGCACACAGCCCCCTCACCCATTTAAATTATATATTTTTAAAGGCCAGGCCCTGGACATGGGGTCACTGGGGCCAAAATCGGCCCGGGAGGGGGGCAGTGCGACTTTCCTCCCCATTGTGTTATGACTGGGCTCGGGGGAAAGTGGTCCTCAGGGCCATATGTGCCAGAGGAGGGGGGCCACCCAGCCTCCTTCCCACTTTAATTAATGTGTTTGGCCTCAGGGAAGTGGTGGTCCCCGAGTCCTAGGGGTTTCACAAGGCCCCTTCACAATTTTTAAAATAAAAGCCCTGGGGAGGTGGTGGTCCCGGGGCCTGGCGGGCTCCACCTGGCACCCCACATTCATATAAATATAAGCCCTGGTGAGGTGGTGGTCCTAAGGCATACAAATGCCCATGGAGGGGGGGGCCCTGTGCACCCTTCTCCTTTAATTTTAAAATAAATAGACAAGCCCCAGGACCTGGCCCACCTGGGGACTTTTTCCTAAACAAGTGTGGGAGTCCGCGCTTGTTTTATTTTCTTTTTTGCTGCATCACTCACACACCCACTCACAGACCCACTGAGACACTCATGAACCTACTCATAGACCTACTCAGAGACTCACACACCCTCTCACAGCCCACTCGGCGACTTGCAAACCCACTCACAGACCTGCTCAGAGACTCACACACTCACGCACAGACCCAGTGAGACACTTATGCAGCCTCTCCATGGCCAACTCAGACACTCAAACAAACACACACACACACATTGAGACACTCATACACTCAGTCACACACTCACTCCAAAAAGTTACAGGTTACAGTTAAAAAATAAAATAAAAAAAACCTTACAACTTCACTGAAAAAAATCAAAGGTTACAGGTTTGTTATAGTTAGGAAATAGAATATAAAAAACCTTAGAAATTCACTTAAAAAATCAAAGTTTACAGAGACGTTATAGTAAGGAAATAGAATTTAAAAAACCTTAGAAATTCACTGAAAAAAACAAAGGTTACAAATGATTTTCGGGTTTCTAAAGGTAGCAAGATAAACTATAAAATGCTTTGGGTTTGAGTGGCCGCTCTTAAAGAACGCCTGCCACTTACACATGTTGTACGTACATTGAGCCATCAACGTTCGGAAGTGCACGCTGCTGGGAATTCAATGGCTGATGAAGCAGCCAAATCTGCAGTAGCCACAGTTAAAGAGCTGCAGTTACACATTCTATGACTAAATTTGATGATGACATTTTGGCAGCCAACACCGCAACTCGGGATGGTACTCCCTTTCCTCAGGGATTTCCTTCTAAATATTCTTACCAGGTGACTCGACAAAGTTCCTTTTCTGCGAATCGGCCCGTTTGTGAAAGCAAAAATGCTGGATGCATGTGCCCCATACTCCCTAAAGTCCCCTAATACATCACAGGCAAACTACCACCTATACCCACCTTAAAACCCTTAATTGCACAAACTACAAAAGCAACCAGTGATAAACCTCCTGCCACTAAATGATACCAAAATATTGAAATACCTGAATACTTAAAAACCACAATAAATGAGGAACACTTCTCATGATAAACAAATCCTAATATTTTCTAAGGCAGAAACTTATTAAAACTAAGCCATTGTCAAACCTGGAAGATGAATGGGACCTTCCAAATTTGGGCCAAATAATTGACTCGGACATACACCGTACATGGTAGTATCACAACTTAAAATATTCCTTTTATATATGCCCTACTACCAAATAAACAAAGTAGCACTTTAAATATAAAACTCATAAACCACATTAAATATAAAACAAATATCTACTACCCACAAATATAATACTTGACTTTGACCAAGCCATGATTTAAACCATTTAAAAAGTTTACCCACACACAGACATGTGATGCTGTAACTACCATTTTAATCAAAGCATAAGGAGACATCTCCAACAATCTGCACTAGGTGTAGGTTATGGTACAAACAGTCAAATTGCCTTTGAAATAAAAATAAATGATAGCATTAGCCTATGTTCTTGTCACAGAGGTAGCTAACCACTACAATTTACTTATAGATATTCCTATCTATCAACAAAACAAATACAAACTAATCCCACTAATGGATTATTTTGAAGACTCTTGGGCTGACAGGAAGCCAAAACAACCAAGCCAGTGGAAGGATGGCACAATGCCTTCCAATCTACACTATGCAGAACCCAACCTACACTCTATAAATTCATATAAGTCCTACAAAAACAAAGTACCAATCTGTAACCCAAATTACACTTAAAGTTAGCAAACAAGCCAAAATAATTTACGACATGCTACGAATTAAAAGTACAACTCTTAATACACAACACAACAAAGGAGTAGACCACTTAGAAATTATAGCCAAAAGCATATTATAAAATTATAAATACTAACCTACAAACCTCTCAAAAAAGCAAAGCATGATTTTAACCAACATAACAAAATGTTTTTAATATAAATAATAAGCATGCTATCTTATTACATAAGTCAAAACTTTAAATAAAACTTTAATTTTAAATAAGACTGATAATGTAAAATAATATGTATATTATTTATATATAGAAACTTAAACCTCGCCAACCAGAAACTTCAAAGAACAAATTCAATCAATTATGAAAAATAATTACAACATATAAAAGATATAATACCAAATAACAATCACATAAAACTTACATAAATAATAAAATATAACGTTTCCAACCCAGAACAGATAAATTACATATGACTTACTGTTCTGAAGCTGCAGATTATCCTCTGTATCCATGTAAAAAATTATAATCCCCCAAAAACTAGAAAAATTATTTCCAAAAGGCCCAAAAAGATGAAAAAATAAAACCAGTCCAAAAGAGATCGACTGGTGAAATCCAAAGTAGCCAGCAATCGTAAAAACCCTGAAAAAGTGTTTAAAAAAGAAACACTCCTGGAAACCCAAATAAAAAAGGAAGTCAAGGTAAAAAATATTGGTTCATTAGAAACCAAAACAGATTTCCTTTAAAAAGAATACGCAAAATCCTAGGGCCTGATTACAATGGGGGTCTGACGAGCATCCGACCGGTATCGCTGTGGTCAGGTGACCGCCTGACAAGGAGTCGTCGGTCCCACTTGCCCTATTATGATAGGACCGCCGTGCAGGCAGTCGGAAAGCGACTTTTTGTATGTGGCTTGCGCTGCGGCCCAGGAAAAGGGCCACAGCACAAGCCGCAGTAGTAAAAGGCACTTAGTGCACTTCCATGCACCGTGTGCCAAGCACCATGTGGTGCCTGACACGCAGTGCATGGATGTGAGGGGGCAGTACATATGCCCCCCAGGACCCTTGGCATTGGCCCATGGGGGACAGGGGTGAGACTCTCATGAAAAGGCAGTCGGAAAGGGACATCCTAATCCCTATGGCGGTGCCTGTTCAGGCACTGCCCTCATGGTAGGGAGATGAGTCTGACCGCCGCCTCAACAGGATCCTTGTTCCTGTCGGAGGCGGCAGTCTGTCCCCCAGAGCACTGCGGTCAGACCGTCTACATCATAATGTGGTGGTTGGACTGATGGCCTGGATGTCGGTGGGACAGCCACCGACGGCCTGTCGGTGGCGGTCCCACCGACATCAAAATGAGGCCCCAATGTCCATAGGACAGGTTTGTAAAGGAAAACTTGCAAAGTAAAATAGAATAACCTGCAAAAAAAAGTAAAATAAAAATTACATATATATTGCACTTAATCATCAAAAAGCAATTAACATAACAGAATGGGCCCTACGCCCGACATCCTGAGTTTCCCGCCGGCCGCTGTATTTCCATGGGCTCACAGAGCAGAATAGTAATCCCTATAATGATGGAGGAGCCAGGCTCATCTCCGCCAGCGGATTACAATGTCGGTCTCCAACAGCCAATCTATGTTGGCCTTTCCAACATGGTTTGGTTGTCAGACACTGACTTTGGGGTCCCCTTGCAGTGCCCCCTTCCCCCTGGCCCTCCACAATGGGGCATGCAAGGTACCTACGGTGCCCCCAGCAACATCTCTGCACAGTGTGGCAGGCACTCCAGGTGCCTGCCACACGGTGCAGGGATGTTTTAAAACCTCAATTTCTCAATGGAAGCTTGTGCTGTGGGCCTTTTCACTCCTCACACAAGGTTCCATTGAAAAATTGAGGTTTGCGACTGCACCATGGGCAGTCGCATCAAAATACTGCGGCTGTAGCCGCCGACCTGAGGTCGGGCTGTTCCTTTCTGCAATGGTGTCGCCCAGCCGACATCATAATTAGGTCCAAAATAACTTAACATATCGATACATTACTAAGACACTGTATGGAAATCTAATCCAACACACTAGTAAAGAACACGACAATCAGTACAACTAAACATACTGAAAAATCCACAAATAACATTATAACTATCTTCTAGAACTCCCCTTACAGCCCCCAACCCTCAAAGCCCCAAAAAACCCTTTAAAAAGGACTTTTCTATTCCAACGAACAGCAGCACCTCTCCACGACCTGGCTCAAGAAAATAGACTACAAATTTGACAAATAGAATGCAAAATAGAAGGCAGGGATGAAAAACAAAATGGCCGCCAAATTAAATTAAAAACAAATAACGGTCAAGTATAAATTAAATATTAGTAATAAAACATCCAATTATTTTACATATACTGAAAGAAATATGTTCAAAATATGTATATTACACTACTGAATTAATGTTAACAAAATGTAAACAATAGGACAAAATCTGAAAATGTAAAACATACAATACTATTTAAATAGGATTTATTACATTGTTTATTTAATATTAAAAATACATTAAGATTTTCTTTGTTTATCAATATATAAATGTAGAACTTTCTATGTTAAAAAATTTAAATATATTCAATAAATTATATTATATATATATATACATATATATATAAATATATATACATACATATATATACATAAATATATATATAATTATATAGATAGATAGATAGATAGATAGATAAATAGATAGATAGATAGATAGACAGATAGATAGATAGATGTATTAAGGCTGGGTGGAGCCTGTGGAGTTTCACTCTGTGGAGTTGCCCAAAAACTCCGCCTAACTCCGCAGGGTTCCGCAACCAGGCGGAGTATTGCTAACTAGAGCACCCCCGGCTTATACTCACACAAGCTGTTCAAATGACAGCCCATGTATACGTATACCCAAGTGTTCTGTGCAGTCCTCTCACATGCTCCCGCTGTTTAATGCTGCTGCTTTAAATGTGCATTTGATTACTCAGTACTCACATCAGGCGGTGCTGCACCAGGGCAACCTGTGGCATCACTGTTGGGCCCTTCCTCCTCCTCTTCTTTGTCGTTGGCTTAGTTACTGATCTTCCTCGCTGACCACCAATGCCGCTTTGTCTCCCTCCTCCGAGTCCTCTCCTCTTTCATCAGTGAGCAGGGTCAGACGCCCGGCTCCGCATTGCCTTCTCTGGGGACAACGCTGCTCTGCCTTCTTGAGGTGAGAGACGGAGCCCCCAGGGGAACACGAGTGAGGCTGGCTCCTGCTGTGCCGCAGCACCCTGCAGCACCCCCCCACCTGCCTCTTCCACCTTCAACACCTCCTCGCTCTGTTCTTCACTGGACTGCTGTGACCGCAGTCGCACCACATCCATTGCTGCCACATCCCCCACCGACATCGGCCCCCAAACGGCTTCTGGCTTCTAGCATTCATGGCAAGGAAGGGTGCACGTGACGCCGCACACAGTGCTCTGACGTCAGTTTAGCCAGCCTATTGGCACCATGAGGAGAAACGACGATCTCCTACAGAAATATACCCTAAAATTGGCCTTAAAAAGGGTATGATGGCATGAGGGTGAGCGCGTGCCGGGTAGACTCCGCTCCGACTTCTGGCAGAGTGTAGTTTTTGCTGAACTCCACGCTCCAAGCGGAGTGTGGAGTGAGCAGAACCCTGTGAACTCCGCCGGCAGAGCGGAGTTTACCCCCCACGCTTTATATATATATATATTGAAAAGCATCTAGCTACATATTAAACATTATAAAAAACATAAATTACTGAAAACTAAAAAAGCAACCTGGGCTAAACCTCCTGCCCTTAAAAGATACCAAGATGTTGAAATACCTGAACACTTAGAAATCTCACATAATTAATAACTTTCCTGTTACATCACTAAATTGGTTACACTTATTGTTCCCACTCTAATGTATATCATTTTGGAGAAGGTGTTAGACACTAAAGGGGGTACACTCACTATTCCCACTCCAACGTAAACCATTTTGGGGAAGGTGTTGGTCAATAAAGAGGTTAAATCTACTGTTCTCACTCCAATCTAAACCATTTTGAAGAAGGCGTTCATTACTAAAAGAGGAACATTTACTATTCTCACACCAATCTAAACCATTTTAGGGAAGGTGTTGGATACTAAAGATACAACATTTACTATTTCCACTTCAATTTAAACCATGTTGGAGAAGGCGTTGGACACTAAAGGGGCATCATTTAGGGGGGTGATCAGGATGGTGGGCAGATCGCCATCGCCGGCCAGGCGGTGGCGATCCGCCCGCCATCGCCACCCGATTTACCCCCTGCCATATTACAATAGCGGGGGGTAGCGTGGCGGACGCAAAGTGCGTCCACCGCTTTTCCGCCGGTCGGCAATTATTTCGATTGCAGGCCGGGCGGAGCTGGGGCCTAATATGGTGGCGGTGCCTACCAGGCACCGCCATCCATATTAGGATGTGTGCATTTGAGAGCCTTTCCATGGCGGCGATGCGGGTAATTGCTTTGGGGGCCCGTTGCGGGCCCCTGGGGGTGTGGGGGGCTGCACTTGGGGGATACCTATGGTACCCCCCTACATTGCCATGCACAAGGTGGCAGGCACCGCGCGGTGCCTGCCACGTTGTGCATGGCAATGCACAACATGCCAATTTGGCATTGCGGCGGGTGCTGCTTACAGCCAGGGTGGCGGTCGCATCCTAATCAGCAGTGCGGGACCGCCACACGTCTGGCGGCCGGGCCCAGCACCGCTAGGGTGGCGGGCGGGCTAAAGTCCACCCGCCATTCTAATCACCCTCTTAGTATTCCTACCTCGATCTCTAAACAATTTTGAGTAAGGTGCACACTAAAGGGGCAACATTTACTATTCCCACTCCAATCCAAACCATTTTGGGCGAGGTGTTGGACACTATAGGGGCTACATTTACTACTCCCACTCCAATGTAAACCATTTTGGGGAAGGTGTTGGACAGGAAAGGGGTGACATTTACTATTCCTACTCTAATCTAAACCATTTTCAGGAAAGTGTTGGAAACTAAAGGGATGACATTTACTATTCCCACTCCAATCTAAACCATTTAACCCATATATTAAAATGAAATATTAACATTTAAAATAATGTTTAAATTATTTTTAATAATTAATATATTTTTATGATTATTTATATATAATACAAAATTTTGAAAAAATAAAGTACAAAAATAAATTTCTCATCCAAAGTAAAAATCATTTAATATATAAACATGCATATATAAACAAAACATATATAAACAAATATAATTTTATTATAAATAAAAATGATTTTTGAATTACATTAAAAATATTAGAATATATAATACTAATAACAGATCTTACGCCAATAATATAAATAATTATATTGTCATTACCAAAGCTTTTTTTATAAACGTTTTTTAGAAAACCAATATTATACAAAAGTACAGAGAAATCTTATTTGACACATCATAAATAATAAATATGTATTATATTTCCATACATTCATTTTGTACAATTTTGAATATTTTTTATGTAAAATATCATTTTGTTTTTTAAATGTAGAAACATTAGTATCTATGAAAGTATAATTTTAAACACTTAAAACATAGCAAATATAAAATATCAAAGAAAAATTAAATAACAATACATTTAATAAATTTAAAAATATGTAATAAAACTTATGGTACATAAATATTTACATTCCACAATTTATATTTGAAATATTTAAATTTTTGCAATGTTTTTAATTTAAACAAATAATTTAATATTTACAATTAAAGAACTATGGGGCCTATTACGATAACCGGCGGTAAAAATCCGCCATCTACTATAGCCTGAAAACCCCCCCCCTGCACCATGGGAATACCGACTGAGCAATTATGATGTCGCGAAGCAACCCCCGCCCGCGGCGGTAAAAACACACAAAATTCCGCCCGTCCATGTCCGAGTAGAAGATTAACCGTCCGCCACGGACGCAATCCCACCCGAAAACCCAAATCCGCCCGCTCTGACGACCGAGACAACGACCGTGAAATTATGATCTCCCCGACATGAGCGCGGAAAATCCACATCTTCCCCGCCCGCCACGGTTAACAACAGCGATGAATAGCTTACACGGCGGAAGGCCTGTCGGCCACGTCCGTGCACGGAAACCATTGGCGGGACAAAGAAATACACACAACATGGCCAACAAGTCCACACAGCAAACTACGCCAAAATACACAAACACAGAACACATCCCAATGACACATGCCCCCTGCCAAAACTACAAAACTACAAAACCCAGGACAACAGACCCAACACACCAGAAAACCACAGACCATCATGACACACCCACATAAGTTAGTACAAAAGCAGCCTCCTCACAGACCACAATCCCTTGCACGAGGACAAAGCGAAGACGCCATCAGACAACACAGAGGGACACAAAGGAAAGCAGCACACCACACGCACGCACACATCACACACATCACCACCACTACCACCACCACCATCACCACTGAAACAACGGCACCACGAACCCCCTGCACATCACACACCACACACCACACAACCACCACACCAGCTCAACAAATAGCAAACCACACACCATGGCAAGCCAAAGAATGCCAAAGTACACTGCCACTGAGTTGACGGTCATGGTGGATGAGATCATTAAGGTGCACCCACAAATCTATGGGAACCAGGTCCAACAGACACCAGTAGCCACCAGAAACAGAATGTGGAGAAGGATAGTAGACCAGGTGAATGCAGTTGGGAACGTGCCACGCAACCGGGGCAAAATCACAAAGAGGTGGCACGACCTGAAAAGCGTGGTCAGGAAGAAGGAGGCCAAGAATCGTGAGCTGGCTGCCACGACTGGCGGCGGAAATCCCGCGCTATTCAAGACCTTCAAGGCATGGGAGGAGAAGGTGCGAGGCATTCTGCATCCAGAGAGTCTCACCGGAATACCAGGGGGAGTGGAGGCTGGTAAGTACAAACAAATGTATACCAGCACACCGCTATGTACTGTCATGCACTACCAGAATGCCATAGCACCGAGGGCCAAACACCCCCATGTCCAGTACACAATACACAAGACATCTCTCACACATGCAACAGACACTCCCACACACTCAGCCCAAAGGTACCAACAAACAAAACCATGGGGACATGTGTACAGTCAGCCAGCACCACAACTCCCACCAGGTCCCCTTGTACCCCAGATGCGCCGGAAGGAGCACTCCCCACACCCACACTCATGTGTCAGCCATAGCTGCACTAACCAACAAGTAACAGGTAAGTAGCCTTACCACAAGCTCCGAGTATCGGAGGGGGGACTGCAGAAGTACAACCACCACCAGGCCCCTAGTCCTACAGCGCAGCAAGATGGAGCACTCCCCACACCCATGTGTCAGCCATTGCAGTGCACACCTTCACCCGACAGGTAGATATGTTTCCCTACATGGAGGGGTGTCTGTGGATGGTAAGCCTTCACCACAACTCACAACACGGCCCCCACTGCCACAGACCAGCAAGATGGAGCACCCCTCCCTCTCATGACCATGTGACAGCCATTGCATTGCTCCCTACAAACCAACAAGTAGGTAGACTACTGTACAGGGCAGGGTGTCTGTAGGCATGAGGACTGTACTACGACTAACATTTGGGACATGTCACGTAGCAGAGGAACAGGTAGCACTGCTCCCTGCCATAATCATGTGACTAATGTGCACACGGACATGAATTACAGAGTCATAGCCCACATGAGCCATCACAAATACACTAACACGTAAGGAGTCACGTCTGCATGCACAAGTCTCACTGGAGTACTGACCCACATGCCGTGCACTGTGCCAGTCATCACACACATCAGCAAAACCATCGAAGTCTTGTCCATGTAGTCGTGTCTGCTTGTTCCGTTGACATCGTACAACATCACCCATGTAAGTCTATCTCGTCTCAATGTAACTGAGTGGAACCACAGTAATGTCACATACACCACTGGACCCATGAACCACACAGCTACACAATGCACATTCAATGTCTCATCCATCACATCTTTACAGCCCTAGTGTCATGAAAGGTATATCATCTGATCAGTTGTCCCCTATACAGTAGGTCAGCAAAGATTCCTGCCGATGACCAATAATGTGTCTGTAGTGTCTGAAGCGCACGTCACACTGTGATTTACAACATACCTAATATAGTCAACACACCAAGAGCACTGCTTTGCTGCATATGGCTGAGGGTAGCACGCACACAAAGGAATTGTCCCATCTGCAATACGTCGTGTGGCACACAACCATTACCCACTCACTACAATGCTTGCAGTGTAATGTCCCTAAATGATAACAGTGAGCAGATATGCTTGGTACGTCAGACATACACACACCTTTGTCCCTGCAGTGTCGTGTGGTCAAAACACATGTCCCCTCCTGCACCCTTATGTCACAGTATGTACCCCAAAACCATATATCACCTCAAAAGCGTTGAGGGGGCTGTACCCCGTGTCCACCAAAGGCACAAAATGTAGGGTACTGCAACACACACCGATTGGCTATCCAAATCCGTCCCATGCCATGTGCACCCATCACACCATTCCATTGCCTTGATCACGCACACACATTGTAGAGCCATACACACGCATCTGGGAAATCAGTTCACAACTGTGCACCAACTGTGAATGTCAGTCATCTAACACAAACCTTGCAAGGTGCAACACAATAACCTTTCGTCTCCGCCCCACAGGTGACGAACAGCATGATGATGGAGAGGGAGACAGCAATCATCACAGCCAGTCCACAAGCCCTCCACCCGGACTCACGGATGTGGAAGACCTGGACACCTCCTCGGACGAGGACTCCCGACAAGGCACATCTGGTGTGGCAGGGCCCAACCGCTCCCCAGGACCCCTCCTACCCACCAACCCTTCTCCCAGGGCCGCTGACCAGTCCCAGGCCCCTGCTGCCACGGTCATTGCGGCCACCACCACCGCCGCAACCACCACCACCAGGGCCTCCCTGACCACTCAGCCTGCGAAAGGTGTTGTACGCACGTCGACACCGACCCTGGGAGCCACAACGAGGCCCCGGGTGACCACTGTGGCGAGTGGGCAGGTCGGTGGCAGCAGTTCAGGTGGGAGGAGTAGGGTCAGGTCAACGCCATCAGAGCCTGGGAGCCAAGCCCTGCCACAAATCGCAAGAGTCCTTGGGGCCTATGAAGAGGCCCAGGGACAATGGGCCCGGTCAGCAGCCGATACACGGGAAGTCCTTGGGGTGTTGAGGTTCATGGACGCCCATATGGGCCAATTCGTGACCCGTATGGGCAAACTTGTCGACCTCATGGGCCAGCTAGTGGTGGCGGTGAGGGCCCAATCAAGGACAACCACACCACCTCCGACACCACCTGCTGGGGCGCAGGTCCGTGCAACATCCAGTTCCCCTGCGTCCACAGCGAGTGGGCAATCCTCAGCCACCACCAGCAGCCCACAAACACAACCCCCCCTCTCAAACGTGGAAGGGGGCGTCCGAAGAGGAAACAGGTGTCCAGAGATGACTTTGCACGCTCCAAACGCCAGTGAGACAGCCAGCCACGGTGGCCATCTACTGCATTCACTTGGACCACTATCCTACCCCACACTGCCATGTGAATGGCATGTGTCTGTCGGACTGTGGACCCAGAACAACATGGGTACACCTTGGCCATCACGCGGACATGTCCGTCGACTCATTGTTCCAGCATGCACCACTTTTGTCATCACCTCGCCCACAATCACATCACTGTTCAAAATAAATACACCTGGATCACATTCTGTTGTGTCTGCTCTGTGTTTATTCAAGGATGTGCAACCGTCACCATGATCAGTAATGCATCAGGAGTGTGGTATGTCGATAGGCCAGGAGAGGCTGGAGGGACCTAGGGGTGAAAAACAGAACAAGAGTCCATTGAATGTGTGTGTCACACACTCATCACACAGTACTTGTCATCAAGTTCAAGCAATGTACACACATCTCACAGAGCAACAGGGCACAATGCCACAGCCACTGTCAGTGGCATACTACCCTGGACATGGACCATTGCCACACAGCACTCAGTGAACAATAGGCCGCCGTGTCAATGCACACATACACCTACACAACTACAGCAACATCAGCCGACGTACATGGTCACTCACCGTCAAGTGAAGTAGCGGGCGATGAGCTGCTGACGCTCATTCACTGCTTCCTCCTCTCCACTGTCCTCGTCACTGGACACGGCGTGGTCTGCAGGCGGGGGTCCTGGCTGATCACCGTCATCCACTATCAGGGGGATCTGCCTGCGAATAGCGAGGTTGTGCAGCATGCAGCATGCCACAACTATCTGGCACACCTTCTGTGGGGAGTATGCCAGTGCACCCCCGGTGCGGTCCAGGCACCTGAATCTGGACTTCAGGAGTCCAAAAGTCCGCTCCACCACACGTCTGGTTCTCCCATGTGCCTCATTGTATCTGACATCAGCTGGTGTCCTGGGATTACGGAGTGGGCTCAGCAGCCAAGGCCCGTTAGGATATGCCGAGTCACCTGGGTGTGAGAAACACAGAGAATCCTTGCAATTCCAACAGGATACAAGACAGCATGTCACACCCAGCACGCTACACAAGTATGCATACTCACCAACAATCCAGGCACGGTCTGGTTGAAGATTGGACACCAGTCGTGGGAGGATGCTGTGGCGCATGATGTGCGAGTCATGGGTGGAACCGGGAAACTTCGCACACACGTGCGTGATGATCATATCCACCAGGCACACCACTTGCACATTCAGGGAGTGGAAATGTTTCTGGTTCCTAAAGATGTGCTCCATGGCCTGTGGTGCAACAAGGCCAACATGTGTGCAATCAATTGCACCAACCACGTGGGGGATGCGTCCAAGTGCATAGAAAGCACCCTTCACTGCCGCCAAATCACGAGCCCTGGGGAATCTGATGTACCGGTTCCTGTACAGCATCATAGCTGACAGGACATCCCGTAGCACCATGCTGAACATGGGTTGGGACATTCCACCTCCACTGCCTATCGTGTGTTGGAAAGTTCCGGTAGCGAAAAAATGCAGTGCAGCCATCACCTTAGCCGTGGGGGTGAATGCTGTTGGATACACCCTGCGAGGACGAAGGTGGGGTTCCAACATGGCACATAGGCGATGCAGGGTGGGTCGGTCCAGCCTGAATTTGCAAATGACCGCCACATCCTCCATGTCTGACAGCAATTGGTAGGGGCGATGAATGTTTGGTCTCCTCCTAGGACAGATGGAAGTGGACACATGTCAATGCAACACACCACATGGCACATACACATACACATACCAAAAATTACTGGCAAAGCTATAGAATCACAGTACAGCTGACAAGTAGGGACAGCACAGCCACAATACTCTTACACAGGTCCCCTTACCAATTTCAATTTTCATCTAGAGTCTCTCGATGATAAGGACTCCTCCTCCCTCGTAACCGACCTACTCTCAGTTGGCCTACAACAACTAGTGACTACTCCCACCCATCTAGCGGGTCACACCCTTGATGGTCTTTTCACCAACAACAGCCACATTTCCCTATTCACTGTTGAACCCCTGACCTGGTCTGACCACTCTGCAGTAATGTTTACTATCCAGATCAAGAAAACTAATCTCCCACACGTCAACTCCCGCTCGCCCAAACAGGTCAGAGCGTGGAAGAACATCGACGCTCAGCTTTTAAAAACAAACCTTTCTTCCACTCAACACGATTATACACCGGATCCCGATCTAGCCTCTAATAATTACCTACACTGGCTACAAAATGCCCTCAATACCACAGTACCACTCAAGAAGATCTCCAACAATCGTAGTGCTCCTTCCGCCCCTTGGTTCACTGAAGCGTTCAGAATTGAGAGGCAACATTGTAGAAATCTAGAACGACGTTGGCGCAAATTTTATGACAACAATGACAAAACGCGATATAAGGATGCGATAACTAAATACAAACATCTTATCATCACAGAGAAAAGCAAATATTATCTCTCACAAATAGAATCTGCCCAAAATTCCACCAAATTATTGTTTCAGGTGGTAACCAAACTATCCAGTCCACCTACCAGCTCATCTATAGACACCTCCCAAGACCTTTGTAACTCCCTTGCTCACTTTTTTGAAGACAAGGTTAATCAAATTTATTCCAATTTCTCTACCCAGGCCAGTTCTGAGCATTCTAATCCCAGTATCCTCTCCAAGCCCTCGGCTACAGTGTTCTCAGAATTTAGTCAGGTCTCATCCGAACAGATAACACAGCTAATCCTCTCCATTAAATCAGGATCCCCCTTGACCCTTGTCCCCCTTCCTTATTAAAACTTATTCCAGATTCAATAGGCCCCACCCTTACCAAAATCTGTAACTCAATGTTCAATACAGGCTCCTTCCCTTCAGTCTGGAAGAAGGCCATTATCAAACCCCTTCTAAAAAAATCTAATCTCGACCCTTCAGAATCCAAAAGTTATAGACCAATCGCATGCCTTCCATTCCCATCAAAAATCTTTGAAAAAATTATGAACCTACAACTAGCTCAATTTATTGACCACAATAACCTTTTGGATGACACCCAATTCGGATTCAGGAAGGGACACGGTACCGAGACGGCACTTATAAAGGCATCTGATGAAATTAGAATGATCCTTGATCAAGGCGGCGCGGCAGACCTTATATTACTTGATCTGTCGGCTGCCTTTGACACGGTCGATCATGCCATCCTGATCGACCGTGTCTCCTCTATCAGCATTCACCATAGGGCCAGAGCCCTTCTAACCTCTTTTCTTTCCAATCGTACCCAGTCAGTCAAACTTGGTGACTTCTACTCTCCTGTATTCACCCTTCCCTGTGGTGTGCCCCAGGGATCCTCCCTAAGTCCGACCTTATTTAACATCTATGTGTCGGACTTGGCCAGGATCATCAAAGCACACAGGATGAAACTAACGTCATACGCCGACGACACCCAACTGGTGTTGGAAGTTCACAACGATGGAGGAGCAGTTGCTGCCAGCTTCCAACAGGGAATGTTGGCCATAAGCTCCTGGATGGCAAACAAGTGCCTAAAGCTTAACTCCGATAAAACGGAGGTGATGATCTTTGGCAATGTATCCCCTGGCTGGTCCCCCACCTGGTGGCCATCTGATTTAGGACCCCCTCCTGTACCGGCTTCAAAGGTCAGGAATCTTGGCGTATTGTTTGACGACAAACTGTCTTTCATTCACCATGCGAACGCGGTCGTCTCTTCATCCTTCTATACCTTGAAAATGATAAGGAAACTCTTACCATTTCTTCCTCCCTACGCAGGTAAAACCCTCATGTGCACTCTGGTAATGTCAAAGACGGACTATTGCAACGGACTCCTCCTAAATGCTCAGGAGAAAGTCCTCAATAAACTGCAATTTGTCCAGAACTCAGCCGCTAGAATTCTGTCCGGCACCCCCAAATATAAATCAATCTCTCAAGTTATACGCCAGTTTCACTGGCTGCCTATTAGAAGTCGAACGAAATTCAAGGCACTTTGCATCGCATATAAAGCCATCAACAACTCGGGACCTGAGTACCTAAAAAAAACACTCTGTCCATACAATCCGAACAGACCGTTGCGTTCTTCATCAGCCCATCTGTTGACTATTCCTCACACTAAGAAAACATCTTGGGGAGACAGATGTTTCACAGTTGCCACGGCAAGACTGTGGAACACCCTGCCCCGCCATATCAAAACCAGTCCCACCCTCATGATATTTAGGAAACAAGTAAAAACATGGCTATTCAATCAGTAATCTTTTACCTAGCTGCTCTCCTTACTCCAAAGCGTCGAGACACCCTAGGGTATTTGTGCGCTATATAAATTGTATAAAATAAAATAAATAAATAAAATAGCAATGGCTACTGACACAAACCATTGACATGAGCATGCACATGGGGATTTAGGCCCTAATAGCTTGAAAGGCATCATGATGGTTTCAGACTGCATAGGTGGGAGGCGACAACACCACGGCAACACACCTAGCTGCTGTGCCAGACACAGCTTCCGAGGCCGGGTGAGTATGGCACACACCAACAACACAATGTACACAGGCTGAGCGGCCAAAACAAGTGGGTCCTGTTGCACAATGGGATATGAGACAGTCAATGATGTCCCTAGTCCACCCAATGTCCAGCACTGTACGTATCACACCTCCAACACACATTGACAGGTGTACACATTGACAACTCCATGACAACCCAGCTGTGTGAATGCAAACACACATCACAAGTGACACGTAACGTTGCACGTGCCAAGTGGGAGATGTACATTGAGAAATATGGCATGTGTGTGCATATGCACATCCCATGCACCCATGCTAATGTGTACATGATGATATGCCAACAGACATGTGGAGGCTGAGCACTGGCCGTCAATGCCAATGCACACAGCATGAAGTGGCCCTGTCCAGTGTGGACATGCTCCCACACACAAATCATGGCCACACCTGCAAATGCATGGCGCACATTAAACTGTGGATTCCACATGGCACCAGCGGACTGTACCCGCCATGGACCAGGCCCTTGAGGCCAACTCCAATGGCCCTCGCGACTGCATCCTGTGTGTTCGACGATAGAGGTAAGCGTACCGGGACAGCTCGGTGCAGGCCATTGTGTGCATTTGAAGCAGGCAGACATGGTACACCAATTGCAGCAGCTTGGACCCACTGGAACAGCCCCAGGGGGCTATATGAGTGTGGGAGGGAGACAGGCATTACCACAGCTTACAGGGACTGCTGCCTGGCATCCCTCAACAACACCTGCCGCTGCTGCCACATGTACACCTACATGTCGACGACTCTGAAGATATGTCCAGGTCCACTCACCAGCGAGGAGCTGGAGATCATGGATTCCGAGCTCCACGCACACTGCCCAAGGCTATTCATAGCAAAACTTGTGTGTGTAAGACAACTACAGTGTGTGTGGGAGTGCATGTGGGGGACACACACGTCGTTGATCCGCAGCACTATGATTCTGAGCCTGTGGGGTTCCAACATGCACTGCTTACCATGCTAACTACAGGTGTAAGGGGTATGTAGGCTCTCTGGCGCTTTCCCATGCCTGTCCCTCACGAGTGGTGGTACATGGCATTTCCATGTCAGACATCCAGTCACGCAGCCACTTGGCAATGCAGGACTCAGGGCAGTCATTGCTTGTGTGAATGGCTGGCTGGGTCCCTGCTGGCCTTCTCAGTGGCAGCAGACCTGGGCTGCACATTGACCGCACAATCCTAGAAGGAGACAACACTGACTGTACAGTGGGTTACATGTGTCTTTTGTTCAGGTCTCTCCTGAAATGCACAAACTCAGCCCTGTCGATTGGACACACCATGCCTTGTGATAGGGATGTGTGTGAGAGATAGTGGCACTGAATGTGACCTCCATTGCGTGGTGAGCCATTCACAGGGCGAGTACGTTGAGGGCTGCGCAGTGTTGGACACAGTGAGTCCACCCACAAAGATGTGTTGCCTTGTGATCTATTTGTTGGTCCACCTGACAATGGACAGTAGATGTGGGCAGACTACACATTGCTCAATGTGCTGGCAACCTGCATGTGAATGGGATGGACAGGTACTGTGTACACACTCCCAGCAGCATGCATTCACGTGTGGTGTACACATGCTGTTGGGCCATGTCCGATTAATTCATGGCTCTGTTGCCCGTCTCTGAGTATTTGGGATGGGTCAGCAGCATGCCACTGTGATTGGTGGATGTGGGTGATGTTGAGAAGTGCATGAGTGACATTCCAAGGCTCTTGTGTACCATCCCTGCAGTTTGAAGTCCTCCAGCCCAAGGGCTTGTGATGAGGCATTGCATCCAAGTTGATGCCTCTGTGTATGTGTGACCGACAGTGCAGCCAATTCCACAAAGGGTGTGACGTCATCTGCCGGATGAGCTACTACGTGGCGAGAACGGATCGGGGATGCCCCCTCGTATTGTCAGGTCAGCACGGCGCTGCATTTCACCAGTAATGGTCTGCATCTTGACAGTCACACAGCCTGTGCCGGATGCATGTTTGTAGGGGCATCAGCAGCAAGCAAGTGTACAGTAATGTGGGATGGTGTCTTCTGCGGTGAGAGGCAGCACGTGTCCACAGCCTAACCATAATCTGGGTGATGCGATGTATGTTGTGTATGCAGTGGGTTGTAAGTGTACTCTGTGCTGTGTGCACCTGACATGCATATGCGATTCCTGAGGGTCAAGATGTAATTTGAGCACTCTGCATTCTCAATGCACTCAGAGTCGTAGCCCTCAGGAACAACCTGTAGTGGCCTGGATTGGCAATTCACATGTATGTTTGAGGCACTGTGCCTACTCTGATTTCGTTCGGTCATATGTTTGCGATGCCTCAGCTCATATCTCTGGTGCTTACACATCCGGCACACTGTGCAACAGCAGTTATGCTCGTGTGAACGACAGGTGGATGGCATGGGCTCATGGCCATTGTGGCCCATCATGTTGCAGTCTGTGTGAGTGGTTTCCCATTCTGCTCCATGCAGGTATGTCTTTGGCCTAATTACGTAGTGGTCATCCTTGCCCCATCAGGACAGTGGGTGTGCACACCGCGATTTGGGACTATGGTCGCAGGGTGACACAGGCCGGGTGTAGTGCTATGTGCACAACACATGTGCCACTTATTAGCGGCTTCAGTTACTGTACGCCAGCCATTACGTGTTGATTGTGGTGGCTGTATGCAATTGCACAGGTATCGTGCAACATGTGGATTGGTGGATGTCCTGTGCTGCTTCCCTTGCACATGTCTGTTTAATTGATGCCAGATGAGTGAGGCCACCTCGCTCTCTCTCATGTGGCATCTCCCGTGGGTGCTGAGGGACAGGGGACGGTCAACAGTGGTGTGGCATCGGATGTAGCAGCTGCACAGGTGCTGAGTGTGTCAGATGTGACCAGCGCCTCGGAGGGGCCAGACGTGTGCTGGATGAATTACAGGCCGAGACGGCAATTTCTGAGTCATCTGAGGACCGAGGTGATGCATCCATGTTTGCTAACACAGGGGACGTGGACTCTGGCTCCTCTTCAGCCACGCGGAGGCCAATGCCCGCCCTCCCATCTACTTCCACAGGTGCAACACGTGTCGGCACAGGGATGAAGGGTAGAGTTTCCTTCACACCAGGCACAGCTGCCCCTGCACATGTGACCCCTGCTGCCCTCAGTGCTGGGTCTGTTGAGCTGATGCGCCATCTCTGCGTGGGGCAGACAGCTCTCCTCAATAACGTCATTGCCCATGACATCACTTTGCCTCAGGTGACAAAGTACATGGAGGGCCCACATGTACGCGTGGGTGGGCTACGCCAGACTGTCCAATGGTTGTCCCCCCCAGTCAAGGTGGTCCTTCAACTGGGCCAATATCAGGCTGACATTCCTGGCCCTTTCTCCACCCCCCTGGGCAGTGGCACATCTGACAACAGCAGGGCACGAGTCCTAACATAAGGGGTGGGGGGACGCTGACGTCACGACAGGAAGTGACATCACGGAAGGTGGCTTGCACCGTCTGACTCATTGCCTCCCCTCGCTCAACCCTTATATGCGATTGCATCGTAGAAGCCAGCGCGTGCACAAGCAGCTCCGATCTCGCCCCAGAGAGGCCAAAGAGTGAATGTGTGGGTCCATTTGCCCCTATTATCTGTCTCGCGGTAATATGAGTGGTGGGACGCCGTCCACCAGCGTGGTACCCTGACTCGAGACATGGACAACAGTGACAATGCATGACAGCCTCCGGAGTCCGGATACACCACATGCAACACACAGAGGCTGTGTCTGCCCTAGCGGGCCAGGCCGCAAACACAAGACCACACGTAAGGTTGACCCACCCCTGCGCGCATAGTCATTACAACCGCTGCCATTGACAAGGGACCCATGTGGTGGGACATGGGCCTCAGGGTGACGGGCCTCCGAGCCATCCCCCGCCAACGAGTGTCATGCATCTCACACATATCGCAAAGCAAATAGGACACTTTGCCTGCACACCAGGTCTCGAGTCAGGGTACCACGCGGGTGGACGGCCTCCCACCACTGATTTTACCGCGAGCCAGGGAACTGGTGCAAATGGACACACACATTCACTCTTTGGCCCCTCTGGGGCGAGCTCGGTGCTGCTTGTGCACGCGCTGGCTTCTCTGTTGCAATCGCATGTAAGGGGTGGGCGAAGGGAGGCAAAAAGTCTGATGGTGCAAGCCACCTTTCGTGACATCACTTCCTGTAGTGACGTCTGCGTCCCCCACTACATATTTAGGACTTGTGCCCTGCGGATCACTGAGAATGTGTTGCCTGCGAGATGTGACTAGGAGAAGGGCGCCATGAGCTCCCACGCACCAAGCTCCACTGCCATCCCGTGCCCTGGGTAGCCTGTGCAGGCGGACAATGTAGGGGGTACACCTGGTGGACAGGGGATGTCAGTGCCTTGGCAAGGGCCTGGCAGATGCACAGCAGTATCCAGCATGTCCCCAGAGGGAGGGCTAACGTCTACACCTGATGCAGCATTGATCGTGTGCCCGCCGGTTGTGCCCACACGAGTTCACATTCATCTCCAGACAGGTGTGCTTTCCAAATACCCATCACAGTGGAAATATAGCCCTCCGGAATCCTCCCCACACAGTCTGTTTCAACAATGCATGTGTGCACCTACCCGTGCCACCCACCCACCTGGCCCAAGCGGAACTCCCGCTTCACATGACACATGTGTGTCTTCCACAGTTGTGCTTCTCTCTCAGGGGCGGACCTCCAACTGTCCCGTAGCACATAGACAGCACCGAGTTGAACGGGCCATCCTGTTTGAATGGTAGGGTTACACACACATCTACCTGTGACACGGTGCTGGCTGTGATGGCTATTGTGCCTGCCATGGCAGTGTTGGTGGCCATGTCAGGGTACACTCCCACACATTGCATACGCAGCTTTTCGTGTCACTACTCTGCACATCGGACTGGCCACTGTCCCTGGTGTTGAACAATTTTGCCGCCTGTCTATGTAATCTGTGACTGGATGCTGTTGTTCCTGTAGTCGGTTGTGTCTGTGTAGTTGCTGATTGCAGTTGTTACTGTGTGTGCATAGTTAAGTGAGGCACATGCCTTGTATGGTACATCAACAATTGCAATGTCTGGTGTCACATTCCAATGTGTTTTACACGTGGCTGGGACTTCACTTCTTTCAGACTCTGCCACTTGTGTGTGTGATGAAGATGTTTTTAGTGACACGGATTGTCTGCATGTATTTGCTTGAATTCCATGGTAAATGTCTACGTGTCATGTTTGCGTGCAAGCAAAGCACGGGGTGTGAGTCTGGCCACAGGATGACAGGTAGCATGTGCATTGTGTGCGGGTATGTGTGAGCTTACTTTCTGGGTGGCCAGCAGTGTAGGTGTATGTTAATCTTGTGATGAACATTGAGCCTGGGCACATGGGTTACTTTCAAAGTGTGCATTTGGGAAGGTTAGGTGTGTGTGGTGTGAAGTGTGAGACTTTGGGGTAGTGTTGGTGTGTGTGTGTGCACTCTGCCAATGTCGATTACACACATGTGTTACCCAGGGGCATGGTGGGTGTTTGTGTCCGTGTTCAGGTCTGTGAATGTGAGCGCATGTGTGTATTGTATGTTGCACAGTGTGCAGTGTGTGGGTGTGTCCTTGCAGTTCAGGATGGCTCCTACTTAATATGTTTTGGCCATTGTGGGTCTGCAGGGTGTGTGACTGTCAAGATTGTGCCTGGTTTAATTAAGCATGTATGTGAGTTTCAGCAGTTCGTACTCACTGTGCGGACCTGCCCACCCACACTGATTTTCTGTGTGTGTTTTGACATGCATTGCTGTAGCATGCTTCTTGCGTGGGTCCTAATTTTGCTTGATGAGTGTGATGTCCGACTGTGAAGGTAATTATACACATATGTAGGACTGTGCTTTGAAGTGACCAGCCCGTCAGTGTTAATGTGATGATCTGTTGGGCCACGTCATAGTCTGACAATCAGTGGCCCACGACCTGTAGTATTTCACTAGGTCCACTGTGGCGGCAACTCATATGCATTGACATCCAATGTCACTGGACTACATGGTCATCTCAAGGCTCTCGTGTACTTCACACACTCTCATCCTCTCTCATTCGTACTTGTCTTCTTGGAATAATTCTACAGAGTCACATATTTGCTTCGAGGCATGTATTTGGACTTACTTCCTCTGTGATGCAGAATAGTGGACACTACTGGCAGCAAAATGCATGTGGAGGATATACTTAGGATGATTACACATACGAAAGGGGGTACAGGTAGATGTAATTAGTTGTTGACTGTGGAATGGAAGCTTCAGGGTTACAGCTGCCTTGCCCTTTCTATGCTACAGTACATTTTCTGATTACTGATGGTCTCTGGGCTTTGACACAGACAGTATTCATTTAGCCTACCAGACAGCTTGACATCATAGGGACAGTTCATCTCAGTTCCATGGTACCGGTTTAATACAATAGTGACTCCGACACACCTGCGTCAGAGGTGACATCAGGGCATGTGCCCACCTGCATGCAGCAGCGTCTCACCAGTTGTTGCAATGTGGTGGCTACTGAACATGACACTGTTACTAGGGCCGTGTTGTAGGGGGTTGCATTAGTTGTCCATGCGAAAGTCCTGGCACGGAAGTACAGACAAAGGTGAGGTGACAGTTCTCACGTGCTACAGCAGACAGATAAGTGTGCACTGACAGGTGCATGTGTCCAGGTGCGCAGATTACATATTATGGCATAGTTGTTCGTGCTGTTTTGCCCATGTGGTTACTGTACACAAGTCCCATACCTCTGCCTCCCCCTGTTCATGCAGAGACACGGGATATGGTGGGGAACAGGGTGCATGTCCCGGAAATGTCAGTTGTCATGGCAGTGGAGTTGATGGTAAGGTGTTAGTTGCAGATTATATGGTATAGTTCTTGTACAGCTACCTGCCCACTCCGTGCGAAAGCCAAGCATGGGTACGGTGTTGTACATCTATGTTCAAATGGGGATATTGAGTCGTGGACCCATGAATTGACAAGTTGACGTGTATGCGATACCTTCCAGCAGGGTATCCATCACATTGATGGTGAACCTGGTTGTCATCCAATGAAGCGGGTGGTGGGTGGCAACGTGTTCGTCATAAGTAGTCCCTTGTAGAATCCTGATGGGACATGTTGGATGACATTCGATGAAACTGTGCTCCAGGAGACATTCTGTGGAGGCACACTGGTCACATTTCAGTGTGTCCCCGATTGCAGCCACAAACGCCATGCCCCCATACACTGAACAGATCCTGTCGTGTTTGTCCAGGGGTGCAAACAAGTGTACCAAGTCCGCCTTTGGACATGCCGGGTTGGAGAGACATAAATCCACAGGCCAGTGGAACGGACACCTCCGACAGTAGAATACGGGGATGACGCAGCTGAACATTGCAATGCGGTAAGTTACTCGGTAACTTACATTCAGCATTGCCAGATTTGAGCAACCCACTATGTGTAGCATGCTGTCACTGTACAGCTTGATCTGTCCGGCGTAGTTGAGGGTCAGTGGTGCAACAGCCATTTCGCTACAGGGTGATGTGATGGCGTGCTCCGTCTGCCTGAGCTGTCAGCAGAGTGCAGCCTCCGACGATGCTGGGAATACTGGAATGGATGTACGGCGGCAGGACTTGGGGTATAGCTTGGGCGGAGGACACAGTCCCTCATCCCACATGCTTCTATGAATAGTCAAGGCCAGTGGTGTGTGACTCTTTCCACATTACTTTCATTTGTTCCACATGGAGGAGTGGTATTATTGCATTTTGTGATGTTATCTTTCTTTCATGTTGTGCGCTATCTGCCAGTGGACGTTTTACTCTGCATGGCTATGTTTTGCTTCTTGTTGGTACAATGGCTCCATTCTCCAGCATGAGTTGTTGCAATGTTATTTCGGAGCAGGAATGGAAGGCCATTCAGTGCTATCTGCTCTCCCGTGTGTGGGCGGGACACTCCGTTGACGCTGTACATTTTGGCTTCTGTGTGGGTGAGGTGATTGTGCACACCTGTTCTCAGGCAGCAGGGTTTTTCTATTTTGTACATTGCATGTGTTGTTATTGCGAGCAGGATGGTTTTGGTATTTCTTGTTGTGACTGGCGTGCCTTTTCCGGACATTGTCGATATTCAGCGCTGTTATGTGGTAGCCGCCGTGTGATTATCCATGTTTTCCTGACAAGGGTGTGTCCTATTTTGCATTCACATTACTCCCCTGTTCGGGACACTTGTGTGACGTCAAGTTGACATCTGTGTGTTGTCGGTTGGGGACATGACTGATGCAGGAAGGCCATGTGACATGTGCCTTCAGGGTGGGGCTGGTGTGTGGGGTGTGTAGTTTTGGCCCTGTGGTGTTTGTGTGCAGCCCAATTATGGCGCAGTCGTTGGCCACGGTGTTGTGCACTGTGTTGGCCACTGTGTGTACCTGCGTCATCGCTGCTGCGCTGCGGTGCCGTGACGGGGACGTCACTTCCTGGGCCCGGGTCGTGGCTGCCCAGGATGTTGCGAGTTGTTTATTTTGACAGGTGGGACATGTGTGGGTACGGTGGTGGATGTGTCCTGTCCACACAGGGGTGTCTGGGGGGGCCATGTACAGTTTTCCCGCCCTTGCACTGTGTGCATTGTTTTCGTACCCTTGTTGTGTGTCTGCCTACCTGCGTCGTCGTGGTGCGTTCACTCCTAGGTGGTGCATCAGGTAGAGCAAGGGGATGGCCTGGAGTGCAGGATTCATCTCTGGGTGGTCCGCCTTTTTAGTCTCCGTCCAGAACAGTCGAGTTTCCGCCTTGGTATCTCGTGCGGTGTCTCTTAGCCGGTGGGGCTGTTTGTTTGTGGCATCGTAATTTGTACGCCGGGCGGTACGTCATTTCGTCGGACGGTGTGTCTCCATTGGCTCGCGCCGCTACGTAGACTGGCGCACTTTGATGGCGGGCAGCGCCGCAGGCTTGCGGGCGGTGTTTGCCTGACTAATCACATCCTAATTTTGCGGGCATGTGGCCCGTTGCTGGCGGACGGTAATTAGCGGTTTTTGCCTCCGTCAGCACGGCGGTCGTGCTTCCGCCCGACATCGTAATGGACCCCTATGTTTTTATGATTAATTTAATTTATCAATACATTCAATTTTTTAAGCTAATTTTTAAATAATTATCAAAATCTTACAATATTAATTTGCATATCATTCATAAAATAAACATTACATTTAAATAAAAATATTAACTTTTTAAAAATCTCCCCCACCCTTATCCCCTAAAAATCAAACATACTGCTTCTACAAAAAATAACATGTACATTACGTTTTCACATTAATAAAACCAAAAATAAAAAACTCACAATTTAAAAATGAATTAATTATTTTACTAAACACAGTAATTGGAAAAATTACAAAGCACATGAAAACAAACACACGACAATAAAATACATATGTAATAACACTGTATAAATGATGTTTTATGAAACTATATTTTCTAAAAGAATATTTTTTACAATGCTATTTCCCTCTTTGGCTGCCAGTCCTACCCACCACCTCCCATCCCGGTGCCATGCCTTTTTTTGGGCTTTTTGGTTAGCTTAGGCCCCTATAACGTTTTGTACACATAAGGTATGTCAAATGTGCATCTTTTTTTCCAACATCCTGAGGACTGCATAGGTTTATTTGGGAAACATGGGAAAAAGTGATGCAGAAGAAAGCATCTGCTTTTCCCTGCAAATTGCATCAATGAAGGGTTTGCAGTGCTATAATCGCCATCTTCCCAGCTTTCCGGAACAGGCAGACGTTTGTCAGAAAACCAAACTTTTCTACACGGTTTTGGAATTTTAGTGGGACTTAGCCTATTTTTACAATTTTTTTATGCTTCTAACCTCCTTCCAATTAAGGGTAGAAATGGTTGTGAAACCAATAATGGATCCTGGACAGCTATACATTTTTGAAAAGTAGACAACATTCTGAATTCAGCAAGGGGTCATTTGTGTAGATCCTTGAAGGTTTTCCTATAGAAATTAACAGTCAAAATTATAAAATATTGAGTTGAAAAGTAACTGCCATTTGTGCCTACATTTTCACATTGTTACATATTTTAATTATGGCAGATTTTTAAAAGCAATATACTGTTACGTTTGCTGGACCCTTATGGTTGTGGGGATATATAAGGCTTCTAGGTTCACTAAGAAGCTGAGGTACCCAGAGCCAATAACTGAGCTGCACCTTGCAATGGTTTTTCATTGTGTACCAGGTATACAGCAATTCTTTTGGTAAAATATAAACAGTACAAAATTGGTATCAAGAAAAACTATGTATTTCTGAAATGGGAACAAGATATGGAGTTAGAAGCAGTGGTTATTTGCACATCTCTCAATTTATGGGTACCCATACTAGCATGTGAATTGGAGGGAATTTTTCAAAATCTCTTCTTTTTACACACTGTCTTACATTTGGAAGGCATAAATGCAAAGAACGACAACTGGTAATAACATGTGTGCTACTATTCTGTGTTCCTCTAAGTCTCCCAATAAAAGCGGTACCTCACTTGTGTGGTTAGGCCTAGTTTTCGCGAAAGGAAACGGGTAAAAACACAACATGGACACATCACATTATTCCACAGAAAACTGACCCTTTTTTGCAATGTGCTTAGCTGTGGATTTGGGCTCTAGCTCAGCCTGCTCTTAGGGAAACCTAGCAAACCTGTACATTTTTTTAAACTAGTCACCTACGGAAATCCAGGATGGGGTGACTTGAGTGGCTCTCACCAGGTTCTGTTACCCAGAATCTCTTGCAAACCTCAAACTTTGTTAAAAAAACAAATTTACCTCAAATTTCTGTGATGAAAAGTTCTGAACTTGTGGGGAGCAACAATCTTCCACCCATCTAGCATTCCCTCAAGACTCCCGATACAAATGGTACCTCACTTGTGTGGGTAGGCCTAGTGGCCCAGACAGAAAACGGCCCAAAATGCAACGTGGACACATCGCATTTTTCCAAAGAAAACTGACCCATTTTTTGCAATGTGCCTAGCTGTGGATTTTGGGCCCTAGCTCTGCCGGCACCTAGGGAATCCTAGAAACCTGTACATTATTTTAAAACAAGACATGCAGGGGAATCCAGGATGGGGTGACTTTTGTGGTTCTCACCAGGTTATGTTACCCAGAAACCCTTGTAAACCTCAAAATGTGTAAAAAACACATTTTCCTCACATTTCTGTGATGGAAAGTTCTGGAATCTGCAAGGAGCTACAAACTTCTACCCACAAGCATCCCCCAAAGACTCCCAATAAAAATGGTACCTCACTTGTGTGGGTAGGCCTAGTGCCCGCACAGGAAACGGCCCAAAATGCAATATGGACACATCACATTTTTTCACAGAAATCTGACCCTTCTTTGCAATGTGCCTAGCTGTGGATTTTGGCCCCTAGCTCAGCCGGCATCTAGGGACACATAGAAAACCTGTAAATTCTTTAAACTAGACACGCAGAGGAAACCAGGATGAGGTGACTTGTGTTGTTCTCACCAGGGTCTGTTACTCAGAGTCCCTTGTAAACCTCAAACTATGTAAAAAAAAAAAGCAAATTTTCCTCACATTTCTGTGATGAAAAGTTCTGGAATCGATGGGGAGCCACAAACTTCCACCCGCCCAGCATTTCCACAAGTCTCCCAATAAAAATGGTGCTTCACTTGTGTGGGTTGGCCTAGTGCCCGTGACAGGAAATGGACCAAAATGCAACATGGACACATGACATTTTTCCACAGAAAACTGACCCTTTTTGTGCAATGTGCCTAGCTATGGATTTTGGGCCCTAGCTCAGCTGGCACCTAGGGAAACCTAGCAAGCCTGTATATTTTTGAAAACTATACACCCCAGGGAATTCAGGATGCAGAGACTTATGTGGCTCTCACCAGGCTCTGTTACCCAGAATCCCTTGCAAACCTTAAACTTTGTAAAAGAAAAACAAATTTTTTCCACATTTCTGTAATGGAAAGTTCTGGACTCTGTGGGGAGTCACAAATTTCTACCCACCCAGCATTCCCCCAAGTTTCCCGATAAAAGTGGTACCTCACTTGTGTGAGTTGGCCTAGTGCCCATGACACAAAACGACCCAAAACGCAATGTGGACACATCACATTTTCTCACAGAAAACTGACCCTTTTCTTGCAATGTGCCTAGCTGTAAATTGTGGGCCCTATCGCAGCCAGCACCTAGGGAAACCTAGGAAACCTGTATGGTTTTGAAAACTAGACACCCAGGGGAATCCAGGATGGGGTAGCTTGTGTGGCTCTCATCAGGTTCTGTTACCCAAGACTCCTTGCAAACCTCAAACTTTGTAAAAAAACAAACATTTTCCTCACAATTCTGTGATGTAAAGTTGCGGAATCTGCCTGAAGCCACAAACTTCCACCCACCCACCCAGCATTCCCCAAAGTCTCCCAATAAAATTGGCGGCTCATTTGTGTGGGTGGGCCTAATGCCCGTGACAGGAAATGGCCCAAAATGTACTGTGGAGACTTGAACATTTCGATTACAAAAAGACCTTGTTTTGCGAGGGAGTCAATTGCGTTTTTGGTCCCGGGCTCTGCGGCCATCTAGGGAAACTTACCAAACCCAGACATTTATGAAAACTAGACACCAGGAGGAGTCCAAGGATGTGTGGCTTGCGTGGATCCCCAAAAGTTTTTTTCCTACCAAGAATCCCCTGCAAACCTCAAATTTAGCTAAAAATCACATTGTCCTTACATTTCTGCCTGGGACCACCGCCCCTGCACAAATTTCCTACCACCCAGCATTCCCCTTGGTCTCCTGATAAAAATAATACCTCACTTGTGTGGTTGTCCAAAGCAAAGTCAGCCTAAAAATGTATATTAAAAAAAATATAGCACTTCGAGCTCGCTGTGCTATCCCCTCAATCTCTAGCTTTTTAGCCTTTCCCAGTCACAGGCCCTTGGCCCACCTACACAAGGGAGGTATCATTTCACTTGGGAGACCAAGGGTGATAGGAAATTTGTGCCTGCACCGTAATCCCAAACAGAAATGTGAGAAAAATTTGATTTTTTTGCAAAATTTGAGGTTTACAGGGAATTCTGGGTAAGAAAAAGCAGGAGAACCATGCAAGCTACACATCATTGGAATTCCCCATTGTCTAGTTTTCAGAAATGCCTGGGTTTGGTAGGTTTCCATACATGGCCGTCGAGCCCGGAACCAAACATTCAGGTGCCCCCTAGCAAAACAATGGCACAACAGTGTAAAAGTTATCTACGTATAAATGGTGACCTTCGTTAAAAAGTCCTCTGCCAAGTTCCCACACAATTTTCTCTGTAACTCCAAAAGTGGACAGACAACCAGGGAGGTCAATACTGAAACGCCTACCGATGTAGACCCTGAAATTATAGACATATCCAGTACTATTCTCAGACAGCATATACATCTTAATTCCATAACGTGCCCTCTTGTTAGGAATGTACTGCCTAAAAACTAATCGGCCCTTGAACAGGACCAAAGACACATCACAGCTATCTCTTTCCCTGGCACATACATCTTTGAAAAATGATCTACAAAGTAATCAAGGACAGGCCAAACCTTTAAAAGACGGTCATAATCAGGGTGATCTTGTGGCAATGATAAAGCATTATCAACAAAATGCAACATCCGCAGAAGAAGCAAATACCGATTACGACTCATGATTGCAGGACATATAGCCGCATCCATCAAGGGATTAGTAGACTAATATGAAGACAGCGATGGCTTGTTTATCAGGCCCATCAAAAATGTTAAACCCAAGAACTTCTTCAACTCAACCGGATTTGTGAGAGTCCACCGGGTAGCTCTAGACTGGGGCTAAAGTCTGGCACTGTTGTCTCTCTATATATACTGTTCAGCATACTAATTAGCCTGCTTAACAATCTCATCCAAAACTACATCGTCCATAAACAACTGAAATAAAATTATAGGCAAAAACGTTTCACCATTCACGCTACAACCTGCAACACCACTAAAGACAGGCAACACCAGCTCCATCAAGTTTGGGGTCAACCCAAAGTCTAGCACTTCCAAAGGGAAGCCTTGCAGCCCCAGGCTCCAATCCAGATGCCTCTTGCTGCACTCTAGGCACACCAGTGTCTTCCTCTAAAAGTGGCACAGCATCTGCACTGAGAGTGGCTTCATCATCAAATGATTCCTCTTGGACAGAATATTCACTGCCAGAATCCTGGGCTTCCTCCTCTGCCTCAGATGCAGAGTCAGTCTCATAATCATGGTCAGAAGAAGACTTAAAAAGCCTACCAACAACCTGCTGAGCAGTAATCCTGCGGCTAGCCATAATCCTTACCAAGAAAAGTAACTTGACAAACAAGTAAACAATACCCCACACTGTGTAAAATAAGTAATAAACAAAATATGGATTTATAAAACAAAAAGTAAAATTACAGGCATATAGCAATTGCAAGGTAAAGTCAATCAATACAAAGCACACAAAGACCTATATACTGGAAAACAATACTGCTCACTTGCTAAAGACAGTTAGACTCACCAGCATCTACTCCGCACAGACACACGAAGAACCAACGATATCACACTAGAAAAGAAAAACAAAAGAAAATTACACACAAGGAAACACAGTACAATTGTGCACAAATACAATGAAAATTTCACACAAATTCAAAAAGAAGCTAAATAGGCTGCTACTATTACAGCATGTCCAAAAACACATTCATGCAGGTCTTTGGTACTCAGTTGGAGTAAACAGTATAAAAACCTTTTTCTTACCAAACTCTTACAACTACACAAACTGTAGATCTACCAGTGCCAAAACTGCAAGTACGAGGAAAACAAAAGCTTTGCACTAGAATAAAAACGCGAAATAAAACATTATCACAAATGAAGACAAAGAATATCAGTTAACATTATCAAGCACTATGAAGTCTGCCCATCACCATCTAAATGTCAGCCACACACACTGCCAACCAAGTGCCAGCCCACACACAGCCAGCCAAACGCCAAAACACTCAGACCATCAGCCAAACTACATATTTCACACAAACTTTCCCTGGTGGTCTAGTGACTTCTTCCCCACTTGGGGCCAAATGGGCCTACAAATATGGCTGATCTGACTCCAAGGGGGCAGATCACTGCCAAAAGATTCACTCCAACAAGGGGAGCGACCCTTGGCAAAGATGCCACTCCCCAAAACATTATGCGCCATATATAATAAAATTCCTGGTGGTCTAGGGGCTTCTGCCCCCATTTGGGGCAGATGGGCCTAGAAATATGAGGACGATCTGCCCACATGGGCACAGAAATGGCCAAAATATTAAGCCCCAAAAGGGGATCAATCCTTGCCCAAGGGGCCGCTCCCCAAAACATTTTGCATCAGATAAAAAGAATCCCTGGTGGTCTCGGGGCTTCTCCCCCCCCCTGGGGGCAGATGGGCATAAAAACATAAGGCCCACGGGGTCGCTCCCCGTAATCATAACAAACATAAACTCCCTGGCTTCTAGATTGACCAAAAAAACACCCTATCATGCCGGAGGGGGGCCGAAACACGGAACAACATGTTGCCCCCAGGGCAACGATCCTTGCCTAAGGGGTCGCTCCCTTATAAATATATGTAAAATAGTTCCCTGGGGCCTAGTGGGTTTTGACCCTGCCCCCCACCCCTGGGGGGCAGATCGCCCAAAACAATGGCTGAATCAGCCCCGAGCGAGGGCCAAAACACGGATCAAATATGCCCCCGTGAAACGACCCTTGCCTAAAGGGTCGCTCCCCCAAATAACACTAAAAAACATCCCTGGTGTCTAGAGGTGTAGATTCCTGCTCCACGATTACGGCCCCACCCACGATCGTGGAGCAGGAATCCACTCTCTACAGACGCATAGGGGAAAATCCTTTCCCTCAGTGTTGTGCTCCCTGGCTGCCCCATGTCCATCTAGCACTGCTGATGCCGGACTGCACCTAACTAGGGTGGAATTCAACAGTTAGCAGTATCGATGTAGTGGTTGTAATTGAAGCACCCTTGTTGTGTTGGGCTCATTGGTATTGGGTGTAAATGCCGATGAATCAAGGAGTCGAGCCCAAGGTGGTGGCCACAGTAGGATGAAGTGGCTGGGACAAGGCTCCTGCCTTGCAGTGAAGGGTGAGGTGAAAAGGCTCCGGTATAGTGAGCACAATGCAGGGATAGCTGCCACTCTGGGAATGGACTATTTGGTTGCAGTGGGGCCAGATGCTGAAAACACCGGTGGTAGCTGACCGTAGCCTTGGAGAGCGGCATCTGCACAGCCAATTGGTAAGCAGCCGGGATGCACTGCGTAGCAACTCCCTGAACTTTGTACTTTGTGCAGGTTATCAGTGGTGTGTGTGGAAGGTCCGGGCAATACATGGCTGAAGTGGTGCTGAACGAGGAGGGAGCCTGATTGAGGTATTAAGTACAGCCCCAAGGAGGTCTGAAGGGGAACACTCTGTCTCTGCCAAGCTGAAGGCCTGGTGTTGGGGCTCCCTTGCACCCCTCTCTCTCCTGGAGCCAAGTCTGGTGCAGTGATGCCCACAGAGTGAGGTGTCCAAACTGCTTTCGCATGGTGTGAAGCCGGCCTGTTCATTATTTACAACCCACAGGAAATAAATGCCTACTACCTTTGGAAGGGCATTCAGCTGGCACACTCCTTTACCCATCAGGGAGTGACAGACGTATACTGATACCTGGCACTACAGTAGTTTAATGATAACAACTGAGGAGGGTGATGTTATAGCAACAACCTGCACCAAACCTTTCATCTCATGGTTCCAATACGTAGATTACTGGCCAGTATTAGGCTGTAGGGTGAACAGAGTGGAAGCATTGCACCCCCATACATTCTCCTGATGCTCAACTGCCACCACTGGGAGCACAGAACCTTGTCTGTACTTGCTATCCTCCCCCTCCTCACATTAGTAAAGATGGGCAGAAATAAAAAAAAGTAAGGAGGAGACCTTTGGGGAGACCACCACAGTGAGCCATAAAATCACCCACGGAACTGTCCACCATGGTGCAGCAGGGAGTACTGCACCCAGAGACAAGTTGAATCCAATACTAGTAACCATTAGTGCAACAAGAGATCTGCTGCAACATAAAATTAGCACTCTGTAGAATTGGGCTTGCACCCTGATGATCATAAAAAGATGATGAAGCATGTCATGCAGGTCAAGAAGATGTGAGCAGACCTCACCCCTGTCACCTCTGCAGTGCAGATGCAAAGGCCATCAATGAGAACATGAACATGTTGGTACAAAGGGTAGAGGACCAAAAATGGCACACCCGGAGGAACAACATTAGGATGGTTGGACTCCCCGAGAATATTAAGGGCACCTCTATGCTCACCTCTGTGAAGGGCTGAATACTAGTGGTTTTTGCCTTGGAATGACTTGCCAAATTTTACACTTTGGGGTGGGCACATAGAGTACTGATGCGCCCTCCAAGACCTGTGAGTCCACTTCGTCCTGTGGTAGTTAGCTTATTGCACTTCAGGGATAGAAATTTTATAATTCGTTAAGCGCTAAGGAACCCTTCATAGTGGAAAATGCATCTTACTCAGCTGTAATGAAATGACTGTGTGATCTGCCAAACTGCAGGTCCAGTTAGGGGACAGGGCCCACTTCTTCACTACTGCCCTTGAAGGATCAAAGTAACTAGACAATTGCCATGCAGGACGTATAAAGTTAAAATGGGGACTGTGAAGCGGGGTTCCAGAGATCCAGAAGCCACAGAACAAGACAAAAAGGGGGCATCTGGTGAGCAGGAGCATTCTGGGTCTGGCACGGACAGTATGGACAACTCAGAGCACATTTAAATGCTTCCTTGAGCAAATCCTCCCACTGATGATGAAATCATGTGAACTTGTACCCTTATTTGGATACATGTTTGTAGCCAACGGTGTCACAATTGAGACTCAGGCATCCAGATATCCTTCCTTATTTATTGCACATGGATTGAGTGCTGGTTGTTAGGGATGTTTAATGATCACACATTTGCATGTTCATTTAATATTTGCTTTGCAGGCTCCTCCCCCTGGTTGTGCTGAAGCTGGCTGGCTCACTTGTCCTGCTTGTGAGTGGGGCCTTACTGGAGGTGTACTAATGTGTTAGTTACTAATGGTGTTGACAGTGGGTCGACTCCTCAGTTCTGGGAGGGTGTTATTGGGGTTTTCAAAATTCAGTTGTTAGTTTGTGTTATACCTTGTTGCCTATTCCTGGAGGCTGTATGTGTGTTTTCCTTACAAACTATGACCGAGGGGTGGTTGTTGGACATAGCCCAGGGACAATAATGACCAACAATTCTCATCATTTTAGAGTGCTGATATGGAATGTGAGAAGTCTTAACTCGCCAACTAAGAGAGACAATGAGCAAGACACAATATGTTTTCCTGCAAGAAACTCATATCACCAAGCTCAAGGGATATAATCTGCAATTATGATGGTGGGGTAAAGTATATTACACCACATACTCTGCATTTGCTCGAGAGGCACTGATTTGGATACTCCCACGCACACCATTCTAGCTTATAGACAAAGATGGTAGATACATCATATTGGGGGGCAATCTGGAAGGCAAAGACATAGCTCCTGTGAACATATACGCCCCAATGTAGAGCAGCAGGATTTTCTGAATGGTTTAGCACCTAGTCCGTCAGCCAAATTACACTACCTGTAATAGGCTGAGATGTCATGTACCTCAGCCCACTTCTGCGACACACATGGTGGCTAAGTTCCTTCACATAGATGTCACAATGTGGAGTGATAGACTCCTGGAGAACACTCAAACCTCACCATAGGGAATATTCATTCTACTCTGGTATGTATGAGTTGCATGTGTCATTGGACACATTTGTGTGTAGGAGAGACATACATGAGAAGGTGGTGAGTGCTGAATAACTTTCCAGGACACAATCGGATCACAACCCAGTGTTGTTAACTACCACCTGGGACACTCCCAGAACTGTGATCCCGAGCTGGAAACTCAATGTGGCGGCACTGGATGATGCAGTGTTTCGAACGGATCTGGGACAGCTATTACAAACTATTTTAAGGAAAACAAGGGTACTGCATCCTATTCCTGTGAAGAATGGGAAGCATTTAAAATTGTTATAATGGGACATTGCATTTTCATTTTGACTGGAGTTAGGGGACAGCTTAACAAGACACAATTGTGCAGGAGTCTTTGCTCAATAAGCTTGACAAAGAATCTGTGTGTAATCCATCCCTTGACACTAGACTGAATGCGGCTGGAAAAATTGTTATCCACTTAAAAAAGTGATCCACTTAAAAGGCTACGATTATGGGAAATATATCAACAAAGCACACAATGAAGGGGACCAAACAAATAGACTTTTTGGTATAAATGGCTGGCCCCAAACAGGGATCCCTGGTTCTGAAGTTCAGGAATGCTGAGGGGAAATTAGTTTATACATAGGCAGAGATAAAAGCAACGTTTAGGGCACAATTATATGCTTCAAAGGATTTACCTAACACTCAAGATGTGCATGACTATGTAATACGAGCTATGCCCCATACGCTAACTGGTGGTGAAGAACTGGATGGGAAGAAAGGAATTAGCAAGAGACAAGATGCCTGGGACGGTTGGACAGCCAATAGAATTCTATGCCACATACAGTGAGTCACTTGCTCTTGAACGGAAGGAACTATATAATGACTTCAAGAATCTGAGAGTCCATTCACCACCAATGAGCAAACCACTAATTGTTATGTTACAGATAAAAGGCGGAGATAGCGTTAACACAGCCTCCAACTGGCTGTTGTTATTGCTAAATATGGACTATAAAATACTCTCATACTGGCCTATAGATTGCACTCTAAATCCCAGGATCTGGACCACCCAGACCAGTCTGGATTCATCCCAAAACTTAGCACAACGCCAAATAACTGCAGCCTAGTGCAGGTACTACATCAATCCCTACCATACCATCCGAAGGTCCTTGAGCTAGCCACAGATATCAAAAAGGCTTTTGACTCTATATAATGGGAGTTTCTCTATGTGGTACTGGCTAGTATGAGCTTGGGCAGTGGATTAATTAGATGGCAAGACTATTATATACTAATCCCACAGCCCACATCAAGACAGGCAGATTCATTTTCGACCGATGTCAGGTAGAAAGGGCACGGGTCAGGGCTGTCCACTATCACCAGTTTTGTTTCCCATGGCATTGGAACCCTTGGCTCTAACAACTTGTCAGTATCATCATTATCTTAGTTTAGTGTTCAGTGGGTCCCCTCTATATTTGTCATTATATGCTGAAGACATGTTGTTGTATTTACATGGTGAAGAAGCAGACATGAGTGGGGCCTTTGAAGCTCTAGAACAATTTAGCAAAACATTGAGGTTAAGGGTGAATTGGGATACTCATGTACTTATCCCATAAGTCCCCTGAAATGGTTGAAAAGCCGTCTGAGATAGGTAACACCATTCGCTGTGAACCAGAGTTCATCACATAATTGGGGCTATGCATTTATTGATCTGAGGACCGTTTGCTGGATGGCAACGTAATACCACCTCTGTCCTCCGTGCAGCAATATATTGGGTTCTGGCACACTGTCCCAGTATCGGTGATGGGATGGATGGATCCTTCTGCTTCGAAGGCTGCTATACTACTTTACTACTCTCCCAATACAGATACCTAGGAATCTCGCTAGGGAAACAGATGGCTTGCTCCTTCAGTTAATCTGGGGCACACAGCAGAAAACAATATAATCAGCAAAGATGAGATTGGCCTCAAGGGAGGGATGTATGGCATTCCCGGATCTAGAACTTTATTGCATGGCTGTGCAATTACACTGGGCTGCCAGATAGTGTGACTACTGCTGGGGTACATGGAAAAAAAGAGTTTATCTAGAGGCTCCAACTAGGGATACACGATTGAGGCCTCTGCCCATCAGAAAATCCCAGCTTTGGGGCACTGAGATTCTAGTCAGAACACTCAGTTATGTATGGATAAGAGCGCTGCTGAAAAAGCGTATGATATTGCCTTACACTTGTGAGCTCATTCTGACATCACTGCTAGCTCTGCCACACTCTGTAAATTGGAGCGGCCTTCATGATTTGTTGGATATGGGCCTCACCACGGTAGAGGAACTGTATAGAAATTAAACAACAGTAGAGTACAGGGACTTGATTTAGAGATATTATATATTGATGTGGTATTTCCTGTTACATTGTGCACTGACAGCTATGTGTGTGGATTGTGGGGACCTTGAATATCAGAACCACCACATCATGCTTACCATAAGGACATTTGCATTCGTGGAGAAAACAGTGAATAATATGGGCATACCACTTAGCAACAGCGTTTGGACTAGCATATTGAGGCAAACCTCTCCCATATGTAGGAATGCTAGATTTAAATTGATCCAGGTAAGATAAGAAGTTTTAACCTATGGTTAGCCTGGGTATTATGCAATAATGTAAAATATATAGCCCTTCTCGCCCACACTAATATTAATACCATAACACTCAGCTGTCCCAGCCAACTAGAGCTTAATCAACTTTCATTCACTTAAGACATATATGTAATGGGTCTTGTACATCACCCAATACTGTACTAGCCAATAAACCAGCCACCACCAACTGAACAGGCATGGAATAATTGAAGATATCTGACACATGCTGCTGCCCAACTGGAGGTCTCTAATCTAGTCCACCACTGCTGGTCCCGGCTAGCTACACACTATGACCTTTTCTTTACATCTTTCAATGATATTCAGACAGGGGATGATATTAACAAAGGCCATCCCAGTGGATCTCTGTCTCCATTTCTCCAACCATGCCTGCTCAGGGCCGAAAAGTTTAAACAAAATATCAGGTTGGACAGCCTGGTGCAGTAACCATCTAAGTAAACTATGAATACAGGAAAGACAGTAAAGGGACCTGCAGAGCTGCTCAAAGCTTCCAGCCTACTGAAAAGCATAAACTGCTATTATCTCTCACAACTCTTCATCGACCACACTGCTGAACACTGTTCTCATAACATGACAATCACACCCCAGTGGTCATCATGCATGATGACATGGGAACACTTCCCACATAGGATAAAAGAACAAATACAACACCCTTCCAACACACACCTTACATGGCATTGCTTGCTGCCCATGTAGGCAAGCACTTCAGTGCTCCACATAAGGGTTGTAATCGCTATGTAAAAGCTGCTATACAATACAATACAATTTCTATTCCACGATCTCTTAATGGTTCATAACGAAAAGAAGTCAAATGACACAATAAACATTTGCTGATGTGAAAAACATTTTGTGCCTTTCGGTTGTAATTGTTGCATTTGATCAAGAGCAAACGTCTCTTTTTCTAAAGTGCGCCTGAAGCAGGTGCAAGATCTCTTCAATTACCCTCAAATGATCACCCACTCTCAATCCCAGGAAGGATTTATTATAAAACCACGAGGAAATAATCAGATCTGTTTCCTCCTGCTAACCCCCTACTTGCTTTATCAGCAGGACTGCTCGCCTACTTGCTTGCAATATATGTTCCTCTGAAATAAATTAAGAATTAATTTGACAAGAAGATAAATTCATGTTATGTTAACTCTTGCAGCATACATTAGAGTCGCCCTAGCAGCCCACTAGTTTTATAAATCAACATGGCGACAGTACACCTTAGCAGTATTCGGTGTTGCATTGAGGGAGCCAGGCTCTTGAAGCTCGCACCTGCACAGAGGGACAAACAGAACGCACCACTAACTGGAGATGAGCTCAGGGCTGTTCTCAAGCACATGCAGGGTAGGACGCCATGACTAGATGGTCTGGCCGAATTCTAAAAATGTAACCCGAAGTGCTACTGGGCAGACTGCTGGAGGACCTTCCAGGATACTGCGGCATAGATAAGGATATTTTCTGTCACAATATGTGCAAATTACTGGTACACTAATGCGCTTTTAGCGGCTTTTTTGCAAGAATTTATTTTGTTGACATTCATTTGTTTAGCACAGTTTTGATTTGTGTCTTAGGTTTAAAGTACAGGTTACCTTGGTAGAACAATTTGAATGGAATAGTCCCCAATCTAACTTTAGGGCTATGGGAATGTGCTGTCCACATATATAAATTTATGTACACATGCACATTTATCCCCTCAGCGTCCTTTTCAACAAAGAACAGTGGGCACTCTCACTTGCCAGCTTGTTTTATTGTGTACGATCACCAGTATTGTGCAGTACCAGTCCTCATGTAGTAAACATCTGACCAGTAAGCTATGCAGGAGAGCCAGAGATATATATTCATATGAGTGCCCTCTGTAGTGATTCAGGTGCTGTATAGTACTATATAAAAGTCCTAAATAAATGTGTATGTGTCAATAGCTCACTTATCACCTATTATCCCAGATCAATCTCTAGTTTTTTTTCCCAGGGAGGAGGAAAATAACATTTTTGGGGGGAACAGGATACTGTTTCCCTAGTTAATTAATCACTCATAAGGGTATCTTATAGCCCTCTTATTTATTCATGGCTTGGAATCAAGTACCATGGATGAAATCACAGGGGAAGCTTCTATAAGGTGTTTTTTTAGACCCTCACCCACTCTATTAGTGCATGATCCATCATAGGGTGTCATCCTGGATCCTGTAAACCAGGATGGGTTCAACCATATTTCAGGGAGAACTTTTGAAATTTATCTGACGTAGTCTAAGACACCCTGGTTTGCCTTGAATGGAGGGTGTCTTTGATGTGGTTAAACATTGATGTGTGTGGGTGTCTGTGGGATATGGTGTCCCTACAGCCTCCATGGATTAGAAGGTGTATGGAGTCCAGTCAAGTAGTGAGTGGTGTGTAAGATAGGTGCAAACAGCAGCATGGCACCGTTATGGATAGTGTGACTACAGGGGCATCCCTGAGATTACAAAGTTCACAATGTATAAAGCATGAAGGGCCTGATTTAGGGATTGATGGACAGAGTAAAGGCAGAGAGGGTGGTGGAGGACTTTACCTCCCCCCCTACCTTTACTCCACCAACCAAATTTAGAGATGTCCGCTGGCCCATGGACATTGTCAAAAACCACTGTCACCGCAGTTTCTATCAATGTTGGAAAGGGTTGAAGGACAACTCCATCAAACATTATGGTCACGTCAAAATCATTCAAAGCCCTTGCAATGGGGTACCCTCTCTGCTAAACTCTAAATGAGCCCGGAAATTTGTTGCTGATTGCTTTAATGCTTTTGCAAGAAGATGTAGAGTCCAGATCCAGACCACCCCCAAAGCCACACTCTGAGGAAACCTCGTCTACAGACCCCCCGGCCCCCGAACACCCTTCGCCACCACCATCACCAACTTCATCGCACCCCACGCCATCGCCTCAACAAACTACATACTCATTGGAGACCTGAACTTCCACCTCGACAACCCCAGCGACCCCAACTCCACTATCCTTCGTGACAACCTCGCCAGCATCGGACTTAAACAACTCGTCAACACACCGACCCACAGAGCAGGACACACCCTCGACCCCATCTTCGCGGCAGGAAACAGCGTCCATTTCAGCCACACAATGCAGCCGCCATGGACCGACCACCACTGCGTACACTTCGCCATCAACAAACCCAAGGCACCCAAACCAGCCCAACGCCCACCACGAAGGAACTGGAGCAAGGTTACCGACGAGCAACTTAACTCCACCCTCACCCGAGACAACCACACCTGGGCACCCGACGCAAACGGCGCAAACGACGCAGCCAGAGAACTCCACACCTGGATCTCCAACTGCGCAGACGAGCTCACTCCGCTACGCAACCCCGACAGACAACGCCCCAGGAAAGCCGCCTGGTTCACAACCGCTCTCCAAGAAGCCAGACGCACCTGCAGATGCCTGGAGAAGAACTGGAGAAACACCAAGACAACCGAAAACCACACCACCTACAAGAACGCAATGATGGACTACCACAACCAGATCAGAGCCACCAAGAGGAACTTCATCCACAACAAAATCCTGGCCAACTCCACCAACTCCAAGGAACTTTTCAGTGTCATTCAAGAATTCACCAACCCACGCAGCGAAGCCACAGACATCACCCTATCCCAAGACCTCTGCGACAAGCTTGGAACCTATTTTCACCTCAAGATCAAAAACCTCTACCACAACTTCATCGACCATCCACCAGGCACCACAGATGGCCCCCCGCCCCCCAGAAACACCAGCCAGCCCACCATCTCCAACTGGACACCGATCACGGCCGAAGACACCGCCTCGACCATGAAAAGCATCCACTCGGGGGCCCCCAAAGACCCCTGCCCCCCTCACATCTACCACAGAGCCGTGGCCGCCATCGCACCCAAACTACAACGCACCATCAACACCACCTTCAAAACAGGCACCTTCCCAGACGACTGGAAGTGCGCAGAAGTCAGACCCCTGCACAAGAAGCCCACAGCTGACTCCACCGACCTCAAGAACTATCGGTCCATCTCGCTCCTCCCCTTCGCAGCCAAAGTTGCAGAGAAAACAGTCAACAGGAAACTGACACGATTCATTGAAGAGAACGCCGTCCTCGACTCGTCCCAATCCGGATTCCGAAGCAACCACAGCACAGAGACAGCCCTACTCACCGCCACAGACGACATCCGCACCCTCCTGGACCAAGGCCACACCGCAGCCCTCATCCTACTCAACCTATCAGCGGCCTTCGACACAGTCTCCCATCGCACACTAGTCGCCAGACTAGACGATGCAGGCATACAAGGAACAGCCCTGGACTGGATCCGATCATTCCTCACCAGAAGAAGCCAAAGGATCAGACTCCCACCGTTCCTCTCCGACCCCACGAAAATCACCTGCGGAGTCCCACAGGGTTCATCACTGAGCCCCACCCTCTTCAACATTTACATGGCCCCCCTCGCAGCCATCGTCCGACAACACGCCCTCAACATCGTATCCTACGCCGACGACACCCAGCTCATCCTCTCCCTCACCAAAGACCCCACCACTGCCAAACTCAACTTCCAGAAAGGAATGCAAGACGTCGCAGTCTGGATGACCAACAGCTGCCTGAAGCACAACGCCGAGAAGACAGAAGTCCTCGTCCTCGGTACCACCCCTTCTGCATGGGACAGCACCTGGTGGTCGACCGCCCTCGGAAGCCCACCTTCCCCCTCAGACCACGCCAAGAACCTCGGCATCGTACTCGACTCATCACTCACCATGAACCGACAGGTCAACGCCGTCACCTCCAGCTGCTTCAACACCCTCCGCATCCTCCGCAAGACCTACAAGTGGATCCCCCCTGAGGCAAGGAAGACAGTCACCCACGCACTCATCACCAGCAGACTGGACTATGGAAACGCACTCTACGCAGGTATCAACAAGTCCCTACTCTGCAAATTCCAGACAGTACAGAACACCGCCGCAAGACTTGTCCTCGGCATCCCCCGACACGAACACATCAGCCAACACCTACGAAGTCTCCACTGGCTCCCCGTGGAGAAAAGAGTCACTTTCAAAATCCTCACTCATGCCTACAAATGCCTACACAACAATGGACCCAAATACCTCAACGACAGAATCAACTTCCACGTACCCAAAAGAAACCTCTGATCTTCCAACCTCGCACTGGCCGAAACCCCATGCATCCACAGAGCCAGAGCAGGCGGAAGATCCTTCTCTCACATTGCAGCCAAGACCTGGAACGAGCTACCAGCAGACATCAGACGCGCCCCCTCCCTGAACACCTTCAGGAAGACCCTCAAGACCTGGCTCTTCGGCTAAACAGATCTGCGGACCCCCCTCAGCGCCTTGAGACCCTCACGGGTGAGTAGCGCGCTTACAATTCCCTGATTGATTGATTGATTTCTTAAATAGAAAGGTGAAGCAGTTCATTGCTTCATTTTAATGGTATATATTTCTTGTCTTCCTTTAAAGGAGTTATTTTATTTAGTGATACATTTAGCAGCTGTAATCCTTTTAAAAGTCCTTAGTCTCAACCCTTGCTCTGGAGTGCACTTCTGCCTTGCAGGGTGACAAACCTCAGTCTAAAAACAACATTGATCAAGAAACAGCTAGTCATCATTTACACACATTTTTTAAAAAAAATTAAGGGGCATATTCTCAAGGACTTATCGCCGATTTATTGGCACTTTAGCGCCGCAAAAGTGGCGATAGACTTTTCGCCCTATTCACAAGCTGGTGCAAACTGCCGATATCGCCAGTTTACCAGCGATAGCTGCCGCAAAAAACATCGCCACGGATGAGTGCGACAACTAACGCTAATGATATGCAGAGTAGGCGTTCCCGTGCAAAAACTCACAAAAACACCACTTCGCGAGATTCTCAACGACCAGCCAGATCTGCGATGCGAACCAAGAACAGGTGATAAGGCGCGTTAGCAGCAGGGATTTAACACCTGCCTTTTGCTGGTGTTAAGCAGGATGACTACCTGCAGTATGAAAGGGAGCCCAGCCCAGAGCCACATCTAAAGACCAACACATGTCATGGAGCCAATGATCATGCAGCTCGGAGAACCAAGAGGGCCACAACACCCACCGCCACCACTCCCAGGCCCCCCCTCGGACCACTCCCCCCGGATTACCACCTAGGCAGTGCAGGACAGCGGACGACCCTAAAAAACGCACCAGCCCCAGAGACTCAACGCCAGAGGAAGCCATTGGCCAACACAGGCTCAAAAGGACAACCATCCACCGCATCCTGACCCACATTGCCCACAGGCTGACGGTACCAACACAGCGGACAACCCACATCCCTCCGCAGACAAAGTTGCTGGCTGTGCTGCACCTGCTGGCCCCTGGTACCTTCCAACCAACAACTGCCGGAGTCGGAGGAGTCTCACAGCCAGCCCCATCAAACTCCCTCACACATGTCATGGATGCATGTCCACAAAAGCAACGGCGGGCCCCTGTATCCACACCACACGATAGTTCCAATTCGTACTGCACCTGCGCAACCAACCCCAACGCCAGCCGTGCTAGACACCTCCGTGCCCCATGCCCAAGATCGTAGTAACCGAAATGTGGGTGCGCCAAGTCATGAAGTCCAGTAGTCAACAGTAGTGTAAAAACAGAACTTTATTACAAATACACAAACAAACAAAACGAAAAGCTCAGCCAACGCGTTCCATTCCCAACGGGGAACTTCAACAGGGCAACCTGTCTTCAGAAACCTGTGGGAGAAATGGTGACAATGGTCAAACTTCCGTATAGTCACATGCCTAATCTGGAACAGTGTACTGCACTTTGACAAGCCGGAATGCTCACAGGCATGAGAAACCATGCATGAGAAGACCGTAACAGAACTACGTGTGGCCGTAACCATCATAGGAATGAAGAGGAAGGTAACGACCACACAAACTGCTGTTACGGTCACATCATGCAGGACTCATCATACCTGAAAGCATCACGGTGTGTGTCAGCTCGATACCCCTGCCCCTCACTCTCCCCACACTGCGCAGGAACATCTTGAGACCACGCAAGGGAACTACGCCATAGCTGGCGTCACGCACGTGTTGGGGGCAATTCACAGCACACGTGTATGACTAGTGCCCCTGCCGACACTGCTCACAATCACTGCAGCAGCAACCACACGCATGCCATCACTGTGCACACAGAAGTGGACCACCGTGGCCTTTCCACCAATGTCGTCGCAAACTCCCCAGGCAGTGTGCATGATCCCCACATGTCCGCAAGCCCGCCACCAACCAGCGCTTTGAGGATGGCCCCCATGGAAATGCACTGCCCATCGGCAAGTACCAACTGAACACACCACACACCTCAACTCCACAATCCCCCAAATCACAACTGTGGGAATGCACACATCACCAATCCACCACCAAAGTGACTACTGGATGTGTCACAGTCTGCACCACAACCTGCCCATAGGCCTACACACACGTGGCCGTCCAACTTCAACGTGCACATTCACACTGGAGACGAGGTGGCTACGTCCCAAACCAACCCACGCACATCACGTCATAGCATGCAGGGTCGTGTCAGCAAGGGCGGCACCCCCCACCCAGCCACGATTCCGCTGCCGTGACCGGTGGTGCCTGCGCAATCCTGTGCGCCTGCTGCACCCCAGCCCTGGTCCCCAGACCGATCCTCCGCCCAGCGATGACTGGCCACCCCTGCGCACCCAGGCCTCAATGCTCACCTGCCACCACCGGCGTGTCTCCAAGAGGGCCCACCACGTGCCGGTGCATCCTCCTCAGCCGATCGCTGGATTCCGCGCCACAGGCCCCCAGTGCACCCTGCGGCACCGCACCGCGGACTCATGTGTGTGCTGACTGCTGCCTGCGCGAACACTGCGGTCCAGCAGGGCACACTGTTCAATTTGAGTCTTGATTCGCTGGACGCCGTATCGAGGCCAACGCATCATCGCAGGCTGCACACCCGCTCAGCTCTTCAGGTGCCACTAACCCTGTGCAACGCAAGTCATCGCCACGTGGCAGTAGGCCCCTGCGGGCCGCAGTGCAGCGGGTGCCACCAACTCAGTGCGCCACAAGTCATCGTCCCGTGGCGGTAGGCCCGTGCGGGCCGCAGTGCAGTGGGTGCCACCAACTCAGTGCACCGCAAGTCATCGTCCCGTGGCGGTAGGCCCGTGCGGGCCGCAGTGCAGCGGGTGCCACCAACTCAGTGCGCCACAAGTCATGAACCCTTCATGATTGGGTCGCGTGGTGCGGACGCCATCATGTCGTCTCCGGCAGTGGGGAATGTGACGTGCTAGGCCCCTTTTATTGGCAGGGTCACATGTCCCATGACGCCTGTGCTGGATGGGTGTGGTGTGGGTGTGAATCAGCCCTCAGGGAGTGGCTGTGGCATGCTGACAACTAGACCAGTGATCATCAGATCACTACAGGGAAGACCTGGGACATGTAGCCGTCGCCGAATGGATGAGGACCAGCCGCCTGAAGCTGAACTCGGACAAGACGGAGGTCCTCATCCTTGGTTCCAACCCTTCAGCCTGGGACGACTCCTGGTGGCCAACATCACTGGGAACAGCCCCGCCACCCACCGACCACGTACGCAACCTAGGGGTCATCCTCGACCCCACCCTCTCCATGACTAAGCAGGTCAACGCCGTTTCCTCATCCTGCTTCAACATCCTCCGAATGCTCCGCAGGATCTTCAAGTGGATCCCCACCGAAACAAGAAAAACAGTCACCCAGGCCCTCGTCACCAGCAGGCTGGACTACGGAAACGCCCTCTACGCAGGAACGACGGCTAAGCTCCTGAGACGGCTGCAACGCATCCAGAACGCCTCTGCACGTCTTATCCTCGACATCCCCCGACGCAGCCACATCACACCCCACCTGAGAGACCTGCACTGGCTCCCTGTCAACAAGAGGATAACCTTCAAGCTCCTCACCCACGCACACAAAGCACTCCACAACTCCGGACCAGCCTACCTCAACAGACGACTCAGCTTCTACACCCCCACCCGCCAGCTCCGCTCGACCAGCCTCGCCCTCGCCACAGTCCCCCGCATCCGGAAAACGACCGCCGGCGGCAGATCCTTCTCCCACCTCGCCGCCAAGACCTGGAACACCCTCCCCACCAACCTCCTACAGACCCAAGACCTACTGGCCTTCAGAAGACTCCTCAAGACCTGGCTCTTCGATCAGTAGCAGCACCACCCCCCTCTTCCCCCAGCGCCTTGAGACCCTCGCGGGTATGTAGTGCGCTTTATAAGTGACATGATTGATTGATTGATTGATTGATTGATTGATTGATTGTCATCCCCCCCTCTGAGCGTAAGCGGATTGGACTGGCCTGGTGTATGGCAGGCCAGCGTAGGGGTGGGAACAATGAGCCCAGGGCCCTGGGCGTGCTTCAGTTCTGGGCTGGACATGGAAGTAACTGATGCTTCTGTCTCTGTTGTAGTGTCTACGCCACCCGGAACGCAATCGGTAATGTTGCACCCTGTGACTCAAGTCCCACGACATGAGCAACATGGACGTAAGGGGGAATCACTGACCCTACATTCATCCATACTCTCATACTTGAATGATCAAAGGTATGACACATCTGTGCGATTCTGAATGTTTAATTCACATCCAGTGGAGTGTTGCAGCTGGAGCAGTACAGGGCCATGCAAACCCCACTTCACATTATTGGCCTGTGGAGGGCCAGCCAGAGTCCTTCAGGGAATGACAGGTACATCGGAAGAGGAAGAGTTCAGTCCGCAGTCTGATCGCTGTGCCATTGGTAACCAAACAGAATATGGCAGTCCCTGTCGAGGTCCAAGGTGAGTGTCATAGAGTGTATCGGGGGACAGTGGAAGGTGATGATGCAAAGGGCAGAACCAAGCAGAAACAGGCCATATGGCGGAGATGAATGCTACTGCCTCCTCCTTACCAGTAAGGTTGATTCACCCACATCTTCGTCCTCTGATGTCACATGTGCCTCACACGTGGGTGGTGGTGGATTGCCTGCTGCACTGTGAGGCACTGACACATTAGGTGGCGGAGATGTGGATGTAGAAGCAGCAGCAGCATTCATCTGTGCAAGGCCTTGAGGCAGCAATGCCATGACGATGTGCTGCAGGGCATGGAGGGTCCCAGCCACATCTCGCTGGTGTGCAGCCATGGCAGCCATTCCTTCCGCCGTCATCCGCTCCATGTTCTCCATGAGCCCCCGCATCTGTCCCAACTCCCGGCTGACATCGCTGGAGCCACTCTGACTGGACAGTTGTTCTTGTCTCAGTATCATGACTCCAGCGATGTCAGCCATGGATCGTTGGAGAGCATGGAGCGGACTGTGGGTGTCCGTTAGGGACTTTAAGTGGTCCCTGATGGTACTCAGACACCCATGTATGGCATCAAGTTTGGCTGCCATGAGGTCGAACCCCACCCGCACCTGATCAGCTATCTTCTCCTGAACCTCTAACACACGGCGTTGGAAGGCCATGTGTTGTCCGTGGGGGTCCTGGGAGACAGCCGGGGTGGTAGGTGCTTCCTGCAGTGTGTTCTGTGAAGGGGTGGGGTCTCCTCGATGCAGCTGGGATGCCCTGCTCCTGGAGGTGAGGTGCCGTAGCTGTCCATGACCTCTTGGAGGGCATCGGTGTCGAAGGTGTGGAGGTCCCCTTCGTCATCAGTGAAGAGCTGTTGGGTCTGCTCTGCAGGAGGTGTTGGTTCTCCCTCTGCAATGTGAAGGGGAGGTGCAGTTTGACATTGTGTTCACATGTATGTTGACGCATTGTACAAGTTTACATACAAACTGCATAACAATGTACATTGTGACTGTTTGGGAGGAGCTGCCTATTTGATGCGGGACAGTGGACATTTCGACAACATCACGGATGTGTGTTTGTACTTGTACATTATCATCTCACATTTCCCTGCTATGCCAAATGTGATTGACCAGTTTCTACACACAAGCAGCGCCAGTTGTGTCCTCTGTTCTGTTGTGAACGTGTTGCAGTTTGTACCACATTGTTGTCAATGTTGATGTGCTCTGAATGTCATGTGTGTGTGCTGCATTTTGGGAGTCGCCCCTGCAGCTCTGATTTGGCTGGCCCTTCTCCCTTTCAGGCGTTGTGCCTTTGACTTCTAAGCTTATACAGTGGTGAGATGTTGCATTCTTAGGTAAATTGGGCTCTTGGTGGGAGTTGGGACTCTGGGGCATGGTTTGTCCGCAGATGTGTTGTTGACGTCAGGGGTTGTTTGTGCAGGTGGATGTGTCTGAGTGTGACCTGCTCCTTTACGGATGTGGTCCACACTCAGCCACCTCAGTGTGGTGGCGTGCACCATGTCATGCTGATCGGACTGCAGCCATGCTAATGGTCATGCAGTGTCACTTGCATTGTCAGTGTGGCTCACGGACCTGCAGCTTTGCTGGGTTCAGCACATGTGCATGGGTTGGTTGTGAGATTGGTGATGTGTGGAAGGGCCCCTCTGGGCACATAGTCGACGGGGGCCTACTTGCTGTTTCTATGTGTGCTGCAGTGTGCCAAGGGGATCAGGGACATGATCCAGAGTCATTGTGGGTCTGCACTGTGCTCCGCTTGATTGTGCATGTGTGCTATTGTGCCCATCTCCCCCGTCCCCCCAGTCCCTGGTGGTTACTCACCCTGTTGCTGTTGTGTCAGGTCATGTTGAGCAGTGTCCGGTCCCCCAACTCCTGCCACCGTCTCCCCACTGATGACTGTGGCCACCATTTCCTCCATCTCATCTAGCTCCTCCTTTGGCGCTGGACTCCCACCTCCAGTCTGCATTGCTGCTTTGTGGTTGTTGGCGAGTTTCTGCTTGGTCTTGCACTTCACATCATTCCAGCGCCTCTTGAGCTCTTCCATTGTCCTCCTCAGCACTCCAACTGCATTCACCTTGTCCAGGATGGACTGCATGTTGCATTTTTTGTTGCCAATGACACAGTGGCGGTGACGAACAGTTGTTGATGGTGTTCTATCACCTCCATGATCAGGATCCTGTTTTCCTGCGGACTGAACCGCGTCTTCCTCTTCTTCTTGTCCTTGCCCTTCCCTGTCCCCGAGCTCCCAGGCTGCTCCTCCTGGGGGCCTGTGGGGTTCTGGCCGTCCTCTGTACCTGCTCCAGCTGCCTCCATTGTGCTTCGCTGTTGTTTGGTTTTTGTTTGTGTTTTTTTTTTTTCTGCTTTTGTAGTGATTTTTCCCGCCTGACGTGTGTGATTTGCAGGCCTGGCGCTGCTTTTCGCTGATTGTCTTATCGCGGTTGGGCCCATCGCAACTTTTTTCTCGTTCGGGTTTGGATTTTCATCGCCGTCCCGGTAATGTTATCGAGGACATTTGAGGCGTTATGGGGAGACTATCGCATGTTACCGCCGTGTTGAGAATACGACGTTAAACCAGAGTTATTTTCCCTCGATAGACGGCGATATGAAACCTTGCGTTGACCTATTTTGGCGATGTTTATCGCACGTTCTTGAGAATATCCCCCGAAGTTGCTTATCACAGCCATTGAGATATGCTTCTCAGGCAATAGACACATTGAGTTCTTGCTTTGTCTCAAAATGACACACCTGGAGTCCTCACTCTCACTCCCAAACAATTGCTACAACAGGGTGGGAAAGCTGTCTGTCTGCTGCTGTACGTAAACATACTTGTGACTCTGAGACAGTGATTTTTCCTGTCCTTCGTCGAGTGGACAGCTACACTGACGGCTGCTGAACACAAATCAAACAATATGAAGTGAGGATTTATTGTGGTAGATGTGTTAAACTAGAGGGTATTGCAAGCACCCTCAAATTTCATGGGAAAATTGCACTTTGTGAAATCACGAAAAGCTGGTGTTTGTCTAGGTCTTGGCTTGTGGGTGCTTTCCAGTCTCGATGCTGGAGATGACCATAGAGATGATACCTAAGATTGGTAAGGAATTATTGAATTATATGATTAACACAGATATCAAACTTATTAGTAAAGCGAGTGGTCACCAAATTTCTCTGTGAAGAACTATTGTTTTGTGTCCAAAAGCACAGTAGGAAACTTGCAGAGTCTTTTCCATGTCACGCACTATTTAGAAGCGAGCGATGATTTGATAGGATCCCGTGCTACTGAGAAGCTTTTTGATTTATTGGGCCCCAAATTCCTGTTCAATACATTTAGGATGTATGGCCTTGGTTCCAACCTAATAAAATGGATAAGGGTATTGTATTCAATTGCCCAAGCTCGAGTCAAAACTAAGCATGATCTCTGACAGCTAAGGCATCGAACTAGAGAGGGATGCCCACTCTTATCTCCTCCCTTTGCTCTAGTGATAGAGACACTGGTCTGCCTGCCATTGTGTGTTCTCCCTTTTGTGATGTGGAACTGGGGTATGACATAGGAGATACAACACACTACAGAAGTGTAATTGTCACAGCCTACATGAGCGATCCCATGTCTCCTTTGCCTCTTGGAGGGGAATCACCATGGGGCATATTTACAAGGCCCCTTTTCCACGGGGGCATCACTTTTTTTGACGCTCCGGTGGCGCACAATGCTGAGCCATATTTACAAGGCCACACAAAGCTACCCTTTGTGGCTTTTCATGGCCTTGTAAATATGGTCCCCTTTCACACATTACTCTGTGAGAAAGGGGCTTTCCATGGTGCAACGAGGAGAAATCCCTTTATTTCTCCTCGTTTTGTGCTCTATGTATGCTGCATTCTGCAGCACACATCACACATGGAAGGAGAAAAACGCCATCAATTGTTATTTTTGTGCAGGAAAGTGTCCCTTCCTCAACAATCAACCCTGCAATACCAGCACCCTTGCACTATGGTGCAAGGGTGCCTCCGTTGGCGCTAGGCAGACAATTGTGCGCCAGCGCAGAGGAAAGCTCAGGGATGCGTCGTATCCCTGCACTTCCCTAATGGCGCAGTTCGGTTCAGCAAGATGTCTTGCAGCACTGCACTACGTAATTTTCAAGTAAATATGCCCCTAAGTGTTGTGACTAAGGACAGGCTGGGCTAAGTCTCGCCTTTTCCCTTTGCCCACATTGGTGAGGCATGGGAAAGCTGCCTTGCTTAATCTGGACACTACGCCAAAACAAACAGCCAAGATATCTGAAGATCCAGGTGAGAAATATAAAACCTTATATAGCTGAATATTTCCCATGTGGTAGAGGGGATACTAGCATCTATCGGGTTTTGGACTAGACTGCCACTGTCATTGATGGGCTGAGTGGATTGCTAAAGATGTTGGTCCTCTCACAACACCTGTACATCTTCAAGGGTACGGCATTTCTCATACTGTTGCTGGTGGTCAGGGATTTAGATCATGTACTCATTTCTTTGATTTGGGCTAGATACAGACCAATAGCAAAAATAGGTACCTTAAAGCAACCCTATCAATGGGGGTTAGGGGACTGGCGGTTCCTGACCTGGAATAATATTATATTTCTGCTCAGCTGCAATTACTCCCCCAATGGTTGGGTACACAGCCGACTAGGGAGTGCTCTGTGTTGGCGGTACATGTGTGGACACCTTTACCCTTATTATTATCTGCAAAGCAGGAGGGCCTAGGGATTCCCTACCTGGTAGCCCTGAACATCTCATAGTTGGCACAGATTGTTTGGCATGGCGATCCATTTAACCCCATTTGCACAGGAGGTTCAGAGTTAGGTCTCCTTCAGTATACACTCCAACGTGACAGAGTGGAAGGTGTGTGATTGCAATAAGATGGGAGGTCTGTCCAATTAAGATACTTTTTTTGACATTTGATCTGACACAAGAACACTTCTGAGTCTGACCAGGCATTTTCCTTTTGTATTTCCAAGAGATGGAAGCCCTATGGTGCTCTTCTGAAGGCTTCCCTGGTAGACTATCGAAAGCACACACGCTTATAGAATTGTACAGGCTGGTGCAGGGTGGTAGGCCTTTTTTATTGATTGAAACCATGTGAAGTGATCATCCAGTGAGTTCTCTAAAAATCAGAGACAAAATCAGAGACAAATGGGAGCCTTACCTCAGAGGGCGATGCGATTTACAGATTCGCACAGGGTGCTTCTATACAATAAGCAAGTGACTCCTAAAGCCAGATTTAGGTACAGCCAATGTAAATTCCTATGCAGGGCCTACCTTACCCACAAAACCTTAGTTGGAAAATGTTGGTATTGTACCAGAGAGTATCCCAGGTACTGGGCCGCAAATGCAGACTTTATCCCATGATGTGGCAATGCTGAGAGGTGTTTACCTTTTGGGATATGGTGCTAACACATCTGAAGTCTGTCACGGGGAGGGCTTTCAGTCTGACTTCCCAAAATTGTCTATTAGCATTGCACACCATGAGGGAATGGGGAAACTGAATTGGTGGCCCTCTTACTTCTCCTAGTTAACAGGCTTATCGCTATACATTAGATCCAAGATGGGTTTGAGGGCTGGTGCAAAGACCTACTGGATGGATGGTCACTGAAGAACATTGAATGCAAGTAGTACACACATAGCAGAAGACAGTAGAAGACTTGCTTGAATGGACAGAAATGTATTTGACACAGATTGCAGCAAATGATGAGGACCATCAATTTTTTTTTTATTTAAACAAACTTTATTGGGTTTTACAAAAGATTCCAGACGTCAACAGTACCGCATAATTATCATTGATCAGGATCGTAAGTGACCAGTCCTTTATACAGGTAATTCAGTAGCAAACAAAAGGAATAGTGGTCACTACATTGATCATAAATTCCCAACCCTCTCCTAGCACCCCAATGGCCATAGGTTCTGGAGCTGCTATACGCGCTCTCAGTCTTGACCTTAAACTCCCTTCCCGCAACTGCACCCTCCCACCTTCCCCTCCCCCCAGGTGTGTCACTTATGTTCAAATTACTAGTTTGCAATTCACTTCCGCTCCAGCTTAGGTTGCACATTTGACTGAGACAGCTCTTTAGGATCCCTCGGTCAGTAAGGGCGGCGGTGTGCTGTGTCTGTTGCCTAACTCCATGTCACGTCCCATAGGAAGGGCACCAGAGGAACACTGCAGCGATGTGCAAGAGCGCGGTATCGGCAGTAAAAACTAAAGCCCCCATGAGCCTTTGCGGGTCCGACGTCGGTGACGTCAACACGCGCTAAGGCGTTTCGCAGAAAAGGCTTCCGGGGCATAGGAGAGGTGCCGATTACTCTTTTCCTGGAGCTGCGCCGGCGACGTGAGGAGGCTGGTAAGGGTGCTTCGAGCACCACTCTTCTTTACTGGTTCACAGTACGAGCGGCAGCTCTTTCCTGTGTGGCAAGGGCATTGTGCTGTCTTCACGTTGCTCCGTTGGTTGAACCCAGTTCTGAGGTTCATTGCGGAGCAACCTTCCTGTTGAGCACAAGTCCCAAAGGGAAGACACTCCCCTGCCTTTACCGGGTCTTTCCCATTTCAGGTGGCAACCTGGGATTTATTCATGGCACAGAGCATGTGTTTGGCTTATTAGCTACCGGCGCGTTTTCTCACGTTGGAGAACTGGCAAGCAGCGGTTCATGCAGGGGAAACGCCTACCCGATCCGATTACTAACTGTTTGAGACTTGGTCGGGTTGAAGGAAGAAACGAGGAGTTTCTTACCTGAAAACATATCATTTATTTTGCAACAACCCGTATATGCTTTTTCCTGGTTGTTATCACGTTCATAAGTTTGTTCGGCCACTGACCAAGAAGTATTGAGGAATTGTGCCAGATATATTTTGTGTCTGCCTGGAGGTTTGTGGTGCTTTGTGGTCATTGGAGTCATGCCTGTTTCCTTGTGTATTCTTTAGCAGGAGTGCAGAGAGTGAGCAGGAGGACGGCTCTTCCGCACCCCTGTCTCAGCCGTCATTATCTAACCAATTGGTAGGTCAGATTGCTGTAGCTCCCGTTCCCAGAGAATGCTGTTAATGTGGTGTTACTGCACTTGCTGACTATAATGCTTTTCCTTTAGATCTGACTGAGCGCTACCACGCACCGTATAGGTTAACCGATTTCGAAGAGAAGTTTCTTTCTTTACAGGTACGGTTCCCCAAACGGGTACTTGACGAAGAGGGGTCAGGGTAGGAAAGAATTCTGTACTATTGTTTGCTGATCCCTGTCTCGTTATCTTTACAGGTCTCCCTCCCTGCTGTCCCCTTCCTTCCCTTCCCCCGCTTGATCACTCCATTGTGTCTGTGTGTATTTAATCAGACCGTGGGGGTGTCGAGAGGTGGACCATTATTGAGCAACGTACGATCCTGAGGATTCCAGGCCACGACACTCCATGGGTCCATGATTTTCTCAGGTGAATGTAACCTAGCCTACTCCTGCCGGGGGTTCCCCTATTGATTCCTCCTCCCCGTCATTATCTGGGGTCTTAAGTAGGACAACTAAAGTTTTCCATGCTCTTGCTGCCTCCAACGCCCTCTCGCTCCCCGTTCGTTTTGCTATTTGCATCCTGATTATTCCTTCACATTGTGCCCATTTAATGAGTTCTTTCTTCCATCTGGCTGTGCTTGGGCCCTGTTTTGCTTTCCAGTGCATGGTGATGTCTCTTTTGGCTAGGAGTAAGCCCATGTCTAAGAATTTACTCGTGATTTTATTTTTGGTTGTATGAGGGAACCAGTGTAACAGGCAGTACTTGAGAGGTGACTCAACTTCCCTGTTGGTGATGTCGGCCAGCAGCGTAGTTACCTCTCCCCAGAAATTACCCAGGAATGGGAGGTCCCAGAACATGTGTCTGAAATCTGCACCTTCTTTATTACACCGCGGACAAGCCGCAGATTGGGTCATGAAATACTTATTAATTTTCTCCGGAGTGAGGTATGCTCTATGTAAGATATAAAAATTTACCATTTGGAATCTGGCATTTCTAGTGCTCTTCCAAGCCCTCTCCACCGCTTCCCCCCAGGTTTTCTCTGGAATATCCTCTCCAAGGTCTGCCTCCCACTTTAGGCGCAACTCTGATAAGGGTGGTAATGTTTCCCGCGTTATGCGCCTGTACAAACATGTAACCGCCTTAAATGTACCTGCCGCTATCACTACATATTGGCAGCCCAATGACGTCGGTGGTTCAGTGAGTCCCCCTCCCCGGTGTTTTCGTATGGCCGCAGTGAGGGCAGAGTGCAACAAGAAGTCCCCCCTGGGTAAGTCATAATGGTCCTGTAGGTCGTTAAATGGGATCATGGCGCCCTCCTCATATAAGTCTCCCATTGTAGCCAACCCTTGTTCCGCCCAAGTCATCAATCTCTGCCAACTACCCCCATGCGGTAAGGCCTCACACATAAGTAACGGGATTTCGGGAGCATAAGTGCTCCTAATTTTGGCCCGTCGCAGATACCTGTTCCAGCATCACCTTGCTGTACTTAGCTCCGAAAGGAAGACCGGGGTTCGAACAGGAAGCCTCAATGCAATTTGGGATAACAGTCTTAAGGTCACAGAGTCCTCTCTCATTTCTTCCGTCCCTCTGAGACGACTCGCCATCCACTTTGTGAGCCATTGTAATTGTGCCGACAGGAAGTAGGCCTCAAAATCAGGCACCACCAACCCTCCCTCCGCTCTCGTTCACATGAGAACGTTAAGTGCCACCCTCCGCCTGCCATTTCCCCACAGAAACCCCGTGATCATTGATCTGAGTTGGGTAAAGTATCTTGCCGGTATCCAGACCGGCAAGGTCCTAAAGTAGTACAATAATCTCGGTAGGGTCACCATTTTAAGTAGAGCTACCCGGCCGGCTACCGATAGTGGCAAAGAGCCCCAAAAGTCAAAATTGCCTTTTGCTCCTCTATTGGCTCTCCCTATATTGCCCTCCAGAATGTCTCCCTGAGTGTGGTATATTTGGGTACCCAGGTACGTAAAGCATCTATCTTCCCATCTCACTCCCTCAGTTTCTCGTGGGCCTGTCCTGTCCTCCATCGTCGGGAATAAACAAGATTTTGCCCAATTCACCTTTAGCCCCACTACTCTACCTAGGGCCTGTAGTAATTCTTTCGCGCCCCGAAGCGCATCCCCCGAATCTGCCAAAAACATCAAAAGGTCGTCTGCGTATAGCGCAATGTGGTGGATCTGTCCATCAACATTAAGGCCCTGATAGGGTTGCCCTGTTCTAGCTCTAATGGCAAGCGGCTCTATCACCAGGGCAAACAGTAGGAGGGAGAGGGGGCACCCCTGTCTTGTTCCCTGCCCCACGCTACAGGTATCAGATATTAGCCCACCCGTTTTACCTCTAGCAGTGGAGTCGGAGTATAGGAGAGCAGTCCAGCCCACATGGAACAAATAAGGCCATTCTAGGCTATCGAATGCCTTTTCTATATCCACTGCAAACACCGTCGCCATGTCTTTCCTATAGGAGTCTGCCTCCAGCACTCGCAGGAGGCGCCGGACGTTAAGCATTGTGTTTCTGGTAGGAATAAACCCCGACTGGTCCTTATGTATTAGCGTTGTCATTTGTGGGAGTAAACGAGTAGCTAGTATACGACTCAGGATTTTGTAGTCTAGATTAAGCATGGAAAGTGGGCGATATGCCGCTTTGTCCCATGGTGGTTTCCCCGGTTTAAGCAACGGTATGATAATCGCCTCTCTGGTCGAGACGGGCAGGTGCCCCACTTGTCTTGCATCATTATATAGCTGTACCAGCCTGGGGGCCAGCAAATCAATGTATTTTAGGTAAAATTCAATTGGTAGGCCATCTGTTCCTGGAGTTTTGTTTCTTGCCATATTTTTAATAGCCCCTCTCACTTCCCCAATTTCCACATCATGACACAGGGTATCTGCGAGTTCCTCGCCCAGTGCTGGTAGTTCCACTTCTCCCATGAACCCATCCATGTCTTCTTCTACTAGGATCAACCTGCTCTTGTACAGCTCAGTGTAGTATTCTAGAAACAAGTCATTAATACCTTGTTGGTCGTATCTCACTTCACCACTCTGCCCTCTAAGCTCTAATATGACCGTACCTCTCCTGGCAGGATTAGCCAACCAGGCCAGTAGGGCCCCCGACTTATCCCTCTCTGAGTGGGCATGAGTTATGTATTTTTTGTAGTCAAAACAGCGAAGGCGTTCCATCTGCACTGCCATTGCTTCCCCAGCCTCCAAGAGCTCCCCCTGCTTGTCAGCGTTCTCTGGCCTTTCTTGTTCTTGTTCCCTTCGGCGCTGGTCCGCTCTCTGTATATCCTAGGAAGTAGGACCATAGGAAGTAGCACCTTCCGCGTTCCCATCATCTCTGATATACAGCGCACCCTGATGACTGTTTTAAACGCATTCCACTGTAGTAATGAGTTCGTTGCTGTGTTAGCATTGTCTTGGAAATAATGTTCAATAGCCGTACCTATCGTTTCTTGGAACTCCTGGTCCTATAAGGCCTCAGGCCTCAAGCGCCAAGTGGGTACTTTGGGCCTCGCGCGTGACCACTGCAAATTTATCAACTCTGGATTGTGGTCAGATATCGTCCGAGTGAGGTATTCACTGCTGCGTACCCGCTCATGTACATCAGGGGAGCACAGTATGGCATCTAGTCGAACATGTAGTTCGTGTATTGCTGAAAAGAAGGAGTAATCCCAGGTCCCAGGGTGTTGGGCTCTCCAGGAGTCCACCAATCCCCACCTCTGTTGCCAATTCCACCGTGCTTCTACTATTTTATGTGTGGGCGCATCAGGGAGTGGGGGATGAGTATGGTCAAGGGCAACATCCGGTATGCAATTAAAGTCACCTCCTAATAGAACTGATCCCGTGAGTATGGAGGCCAATTTCCTAGAAAGGTGTGAGAAAAAGCTTGGTTGGTCCGAGTTAGGTGCATATATACTCCCCAATATTATATCTCTGCCATCCAATCTCCCAGAAATGATCACATATCTGCCGTCTGGGTCTATAATTTGTTTTGTGCACTGAAAGGGTACTCCCGCCCTCACCCAGATCAGGACCCCTCGTGCAAATGGCGAGTAATTGGTATAATACTTGTCCTCTCCAACGCCGCTGCAACGCCGCCCCCTCTTTTGCCATTATGTGGGTCTCCTGGAGTAGTGCAATCTGGACACCCCTACGGACCAAATATGCATGTATTTTATGACGCCGTACCATTGTGTGCATCCCCCTTACATTCCACGAAATACATTTTAAATCTAGTGAGGGTCCCATTGCGTTAGGTAAACCTCGCTCCTGTTACACTCCTCCATTGTGACACGCCTGCCCCAACATAACATTCCATGAACCAAGTAAAACCCCCAACTCCCCCTCCCCAGGACAGGTACTGGTGAACTAGTTCCCATCCAAACGTTATCTGAACACGCAGAAATCCACTAGTGGTTACAGGGTTGATCAGCCTACAATTCTGGACCCAGACCCCCGTCATGCCGCCCCCCAATACCTGTAACAATTAGTTCGCCCCGGACCAGCCACCTGAAGTCGCTTACCACCATGATTTGGACAGCAGGGTCCATTACTCGCCCCTCCGATTCAAGTCTACATCGTGCCTCAGTAGTTTGCCGTTTGGAATGCCAGGCCATAGTCATCAAACAATATCATCCGCTGTCTGGGGTGTGACCTCTGGCAGTTCCGTCTCCGAGGTATCGTTGTCACTAGGAGCTGGTGAACCTTCTGATTTTTCCGCATCCATTCCACTTTTACTTGAAGTGGGGCTGGAACCTTTTTGGCTATGCTTCGCTACCGCCTGTAGCACTTTTCGACGTTCTAGACTAAGCTCCCTAGGAGATGGGGCTCTGGACCCTGGTTTATTGCTGTGAGGGCTCTGTTGAAGTGAGTCCATTGGGGAATCGCGATGCTCCAGAGGTCGCCGCGTGTCCAGCCATTCCCAGGCCTCTTGAGGTGTGGTGAAGAATCGTGGTCCCGCAGGGTCCGCTACTCTGAGCCGCGCAGGAAACAGCATTGCATACGGTAGTTGTAATTGGCGGAGTTTCTTTTTGACAACTAAGAAGGATGTTCTGTTTCACTGGACTTCCCTGGTGAAGTCTGGAAAGATCATAACTGCGTTATTATCAGTCTGCAATCCTCATTTTTGGCAAGCTTGTTGTAGAATATAGTCTCTGTCTCTGAAATGTAATAGGCGAGCCACTATCGGCCTAGGAGGGACCCCAGGTCTAGGCGGTCTTGCCGGAACTCTATGGGCCCTTTCCAGAGCATAGAAGGATGACAACCCTTCTGGGGCTACTTCTGCTCGGAGCCAATCTTCCAAAAAACGCACCATATTCGTGCCCTCCGCTTTTTCCGGCACTCCGATGACTCGAATATTATTCCTGCGGGATCTTCCCTCGCTATCTTCAGCCCGCACTTCCAGCACTTTGACTTTAGTTTCCAGGTCCGAGAGTGACTTCTGCATTGCGGTCACCTGCTCAGGAAGGCCACCCAGTTCTTTCTCAGTGGTTATCACCCGTTCTTTGAGCTTCCGATGATCATCTTTTAATAGGCTCAAGTCTGTGCCTATTGCATCTATTTTCTCCTCCAGAGCCTCTCTGGAGGCCGTGATTGCCTGCATGATGTCCGTCAGCATTGGCCTCCTGGGAGTCGAGTCTTTACCCACTTCCAACACTTCTTTGTCATTATCGGTCTGGGCCACAGGTGCATCTACACTGAGGACATTAAATCCTCTTTTCTTTTGGGTTCTCCCCATCTTTCTGGTCAAGTTCTGATTTCTCTCCTTAATCCCCGGATGGGTTCTGTAATACAGAGGGCTGTTCCATTTTATTGCGGCTGCTTGTCGTTCTCCCCAGAGCGTCACCGTCACTGAGTCCGCAGCGGTCACTCCAGGAATCTACCTGCTCTCTGTCACCCACTTCGGCCTTCGTGGAAAGCACTTATATTCAGCTCTGCGTTGCGTGTTCAGGGTTGCTGCCATCTAGGCGTTTCTGCCAGCAGAAGGGGCCCAGTGGAGCCCCATGACATGCGCCCCGTGTATTTTTGCTCTATAGTCATAGGTTTTCTGGGTGCCAGGAGGACGCCCCCCTTCACGGTTTGTACTGCGCTTCCTGCGCTTCTGTCGCCCAGTGTACTAGCAGACCATCAAGTGTCCACAACCTCCTTTATGTTGCTGTCGTACCCTTCTTCAGGCTTCTGCGCATGGGTATTCCCTGTGCGTGCAGCCTCCTTACTCTCTCCTGGGACGCACCTCCACTACTGTTCAGTATAGTGGACTTCAGTTGTTGCGCCTTTCCGCCCTGATTATGCACTGGGCGCCCCAGTGCTCATAGCGCTTGCCGCTGCTGAGGCCTGTTTCAGTTATTTTGGCCTGTGGGAACTGTGTATGATTTATTGTGGGGTGGGCGCTATCGTGCTGCCGGCTCTGTCGCGCTGCTGGATTCCAATTTCGGAGATTGGGGGCTACTCCTTAATAAATCCAGGCACAGAACTTGTTACCTCACACTCCTGGGGCTCCTCCGTTTCTTTAAGTTGCTCAGGGCTCTCTTGTGGGGTGAGGTGATCCTCTTCAGCAGGCCCCGTCCCCCATCTGATAGCCTGTGCCAGCTATGTTGGACCTTTTATGGCGCGGGCGCCATCTTGTTGCCTCTTCCGTAGTACTGCCTGATTTCCAATGCAGAGCTTAGGGGACTCCTCCTGGAGTCCCCTAAGCGGTGTTCAGGGCCCCTCTGCGAGGTGATGTGCTCCTCGCCGCCGGGGCCCGTCTCCCCGTCAGCGGTCCATAGCGGCTGCTCGGGTCGCTTTATGGCGTGGGCGCCATCTTGTTGCCATCTCCGCTGTGTCTCTCAGCTCCGGTTTCGGCGATCTTACGTCTTTTCGAGGCGATATGGAGCTCGCCTCTTCATGCTTCCAGCTTCCAGGGCCCTCCGGTCTGCAGATCTCTGCCCGAATCTGCGTCCGGGGCTCAGGATATACGACTATGGGGGAAGCGGCGGACGGAGCTCCTCAGCCCCCGTCCGTTCACATCGGCTGCAAGCCACGCCCCCTCATGATGAGGACCAGCAATGTTGTGGTAATAAGTGAGGAATCTGTTCCTCAAGATGTTACAGTAATTTATGTGTATTCCAGGACCATGGCAAGATAGCCTAGTCTCCTGCATCACAAGAAAGATTAATGTTACATTTTGTTAGATAGTATAGATCGATACTCAACCTCTTGTTGTGTTATTATTTTCTGGTTCTTTATGTGTTCTGTCCATCCAGACTTTCGATTCTATATTGGATGCTACTTAAAAAAAATAATAAAAAAGTTTATAAGTACAATACTGTGGCAGTACAGACAATGGGTCCGATTACGATGCGGTCGTAAAAGGCTCCGACTGTTGGTCGGAGCCTTTCCGACTGCATGGTAATATGTCAGTCGGATTCTTTTTCGACCGCCTCATTACGATGGAGGTGGTCGGAAAGGAATCTGAACAGTCATTTCGACTGTCAGAATGTGGCCAGTAATCCCAAGGGCGGCTCTTTCCGCACAAGGGATTACAATGTCAGGTTTTGGCAGCCTTTCCGTGCTGGCCTTTCCGACACGGAAAGGCTGTTTTGAACTCGACTTTGGGGGTCCCCAGCAGGGCCCTCTTGGGTGCACGGCTTCCAGTTGGAGGCCACGGGTGCACCTATGGTGCCCCCCCTGTTGATCCCTGCACCCTGTTGGAGGCCACGGTGTGCAGGGATTAACACAACCTCCCATATTACAATGGGAGCATGCATTCTGGCCGGAATACATGCTCCCATTGTAAAGTATAGGAAAGCGACTGAACAGTGTTCGGTCGCATGCTAATTAGTTGGTCGGGACCGCCGACCGGGTGTCAGTTGGTCCCATGACCGAGACGGTGTTGGGTGGAGGAAACTCCGCCCAACATCGTAATAGGGGCCTTAGTGCACAAATTATTATCAATAAAAGTAAAACCAATCATTTGTAATCTATTGCTCTTCACTAGGGCCAACCATAGAAACAATATTTTGACATCAAGAGGCCTGGGGGGTATTTTGTGTAACATGAAATCAGGGGGTTCATGGGCAGTGCCTGTAGTAGTAAGTGCAAATTCAATGGTAGCTACTCTATGAGTGCTTAATTTATTCTGTCGGATGCAAGTGCTGGGCACCTGCACTCACTTTTGCAGACCAGTTCTTATTCTTCATCTTCAGATTTTGACCCAAGAACAAGAGAAAGGCAGTAAAAAGAGAAACAATTAGGAAGAGAAAGATGGGTATGAAAAAAACCTCCAATGGAGAGTGACAGATAGAAAGGAATTGTTGGGTAGTAGAAAAAAGAGGTATGACTTGGAATCAAAAGCAGGCAGCCGTATTATTTGGCAAACCGTGTCAAACAGTGAAAGTGATGGGCTCCGAAGAAAAACGTTGTGCATCTGCAATTATGGGTTTTTTACCAATTAAATACTGGTCTCTACCTGATGCTCTCCCTACTTGGTGCCTATGTTGAAGTGTGGTTTTAAAAGTTGACAGAGGCAAACTGTTGGCACAGGCTAAAGGATGAAAAAGATAAGTTCTTCACAGAAATGGATTTAAGTAAATGAAACCATGTTCTGCCGAAAATGGAAATAGATAAACAATAGCAGATTGGAAAAACAAGTGAAAAGAATAACAGAGCTGAGGATGTTAAGTAGGCCTGGGTAGTGAACTCCGCTCCGTTCGCGGAGTTTTTCGCACTCCGCGGAGCTCACGTAGTTCTGAAAAACTCCACTCCGTGTAGCGTAGTGAAGTTTTTACCCCACTCGCACTCGCCAACGGTAAGTTGGTGAGCACCAGCGAGAAAAATCCAACGCTAGACTGCTTCCCAGCGATATTTCTCAGCGCGTGGGGTCGCGGATGGTCGCTACCGCTCGCATTGAGAAACCTTCCATTTGCGTTGAGGAAGCTGCCGTTTGAGTAGAACTTCTACTTGAGCAGCAGAAAGGAGCTGCGCCCTTTTGCATTGTGAGTGATGCCATTCGTGCTGATTTTACAGCGTGGGACAAACATCTGACGCTAACAATCAGCGCGAATGACGCAAGGTAATGCACTCCGCAGCTAGCAGAACTCCGCGTAGCTTGGCAGAGTTTTTTTTTTTTACTTTGCGGAGTTCCACTTAGAGGAACTCCGCGAACTCCGCCCAGGCCTAATGTTAAGTAGAATATGTGTTTTTGAGGCAGGCAGCAAAATAGACATAGAAGATAGTTTGGGTGAGTAAACATTTTCTGCTGTCGGTTTGTTTTGCCTGATTCACAAAGTTCAAAGGAAAAGTAGCAATTTTTCTATCAAATGGTTACTTCTACATTCGCAACCTATTTCCTTCTATTAAGTTGTCATGGGATTCACAGGCAATCCCAGAAATACTCTTGGAAATGTACCCAAAATATCGGATTAAAAATGTTGCGTAACATGTATATTATGTCAAAAAAATGTCGACTAAAACAATATCGTGGAACAGAATATCTAAGGTACGAAGAGAGTTTTTATTGGTATACAACATCGTTTTTAAGAATATTGTTGTATTTATTGCTGTTTACTTTAATACACTGGTTATCAATATCGTTTTTTAATTAATTTAACATATATTAGAATATCACTTTAGCTGCTAGTATTGTTATTATAATTGCTATTAATTTTATTAACTATGGTTTGTAATTTTTAATGTTTTATTTTTTATATAATTAGTCATTTATAATGTAGTAGCAAGCTGCTTTTTATTGTAAATTAAATATTCAATTGATTTTTAGTAATGTACATTTTTAACTGGTATTTTATTTGTTTAACTTCATTTCAATAATTTAAATTTAAATTTTTACTTTTATATTAATTTATATTTTAGTTGTGGAATGGTGATTTGTAGGGGAGTAGAGTGGACATTAAATTAAATTATAAATAATTTAATTGATGTGTTAATTATTTTTTTATTGTAAATTACATTTTTCATTTATTGGTTCTTTTTAATTATGTAATTATTTATTTATTATTTTAGTTTTTTAAGTTTCATTTGTAAATTATATTGTATATTTTAATAATTTTGCGTTTGTTAGTAATTTATATTTTAGTAGAAGGTTGTAGTGTTTATAGGGAAATGAGGTGGGAAATTATTTAAATAATTGATATTTATATTCATAATCATTATGTATATTTTTAACTGTTTGTTTAATATTTAATTTTTTATTTGAGTTTTTTAATTAATTTATTGTTACATGTTTTCATATGAATATTTGTAAACTGGAAACAGATGTTTTTTATTTTATTTGTTTGATATAACCATTGTTTTCATTATTTATTTATATTTTGGTGTGTTTGTGTTTTTTGGATTATAAGAAGAAAAGAGAATTTAATATTAATCATTTTATTTCTTTTTGAATAATTTGTATTTTTTTAAAGTTTATATTGTGTGCATTTTTAAGTAAAATATGATTTAAAATTGACTTAGTTTTTAGGTATTTAAATGTTTTCAATTAAATAATTATACATTTGAATGGTATAAGTAATTCTTATGAAGTTCAACACTTTCCCAACTGTTGCATATGTTGGAGTGGGTATACTAAATGTGACCCATCCAAAGTCAAGCAGTTTACCTACTGTTGCTTAGAGTGAGGTGAGAATACTAAATCTAATCCCTCCAAAGTTCAACACTTTCTCTACTGTTGCTTAAACTGGAGTAAGAATAGAATATCAAACCCTGTAGAAATCCAGCACTTTCCCTACTTTTGCTCAAACTGGAGGTTGAATTGTAAATCTAACCCCTCTGCAGTCCAACACTTTCCCTACTGCTGCTTAGACTGGAGTGGGAATAGCCAATCTAACCCCTCTGAAATCCAACAATGTCCCTGCTGTTACTTAGACTGGAGTGGGAGTTGTAAATCTAACCCTTCCAAAGTCCAACATTATCCCTGCGCTTGTTTAGACTGGAGTGGGGACAGTAAATCTAACCCCTCTAAAGTCCATCAAATTCCATACAGTTGTTTAGATTGGAGTGAGAATAATAAATTGAATCCCTCCAAAGTCCAGAACTTTCTCTACGGTTGCTTAGACTGGAGTGGCAATAGTAAATTTAACCCCTCCGAAGTCCAACACTTTTAGTATTGTTGCATACATTGGAGTGAGAATAGAAAATCTAACCCCTCTCAATTCTAACAGTTTGCATACTGTTGCTCAGTTTCGAGTGAGAATATTAAATGCAACCCCTCCAAAGTTCAACACTTTCCCTACCGTTGGTTAGACTGGGGTGGGAAGAGTAAATCTAACCCCTGCAAAGTTTAACGCCTTCCTTACTGTTGTGTAAATTGATGTGGGAATACTAAATCAAACCCCTCTAAACTCCAACAGTTTCCCTAATGTTGGTTAGAGTACATTTATATTATTTTTATTATTGCTGTTTCCTTTTACTAGTTTTTTTCAAAATAAATTTCAAATGTTATATTATTTTTTACAAAAATGTTATCTATTTATTTTTTACATTTATTACATTATTGTAATACTTTTATTTATATATATATATATATATATATATATATATAAATTAAGTGTATTTTATGTTTCAATATTCTTTTTTGTAATTTTCTTTAAATTATCAAAATGTCATAAATATTTTGTTAATATATGTGTATATTAATTCTATATTTAGAATGGAGTGTTAAATAAAACTATTTTTGTATGTTTATTTTAATATTTAAATTAGGTTACATATTGTTGTGGATTGTACATATTTTGACTAGTTTTTAGTTTCTTTTACTGTTAATATTCAAAATTAAGGGGCCGATTACGATGTCGGTTGGAAAGCCTCCGACCGACACCGTCTCGGACTCGGGACCGACCGACAGGTGGTCGGCGGTTCCGACCCCCTGATTGTGATGCGACCGAACACTGTTCGGTCGGATTCCCATTGTTCCGTATCGAAGCTTGTGTCACGGCCATAATACAGGCTCCCATAGAGAAATGGGGGGTGTGTGTAAAACCCTGCACCCTGTGGCAGGCACCACGGTGTGCCTGCCACAGGGTGCAGGGTTTTACAGGGGGTACCCTAGATACCCACTAGGCCACTGACCGTAGGCCACAGGGGCAAGGGGGCCCACAGCCTTTCCGCGTTGGAAAGTCCGTCACGGAAAGGCTGTCGGAATCCGACATCGTAATCCCGACAGCGGAAACGCCGTCCATAGGGGATTAAGGTGCGGTTCTGACCATCTGGAAGACTCCGAAAACCAGTCGGAACCGAGTCGGAATGACTGGCCGGTTTACTTTCCGACCGCCAACATCGTAATTGAGCAGTCGGATCACAAACCGACCGAGTCTGTTGGAAAGCTTACGACTTGGTTGGAAAGCTTACGACTAGCAGTCGGAAGCTTTCCGGCTGACATCGTAATCAGCCCCTAAATGTATTTTAAAAACATTTATTATTATATTTATTAAGTATATATATGTATGCATATATACTTAAAAAATATATATGTATACATACATATATAAATTAAATCCATGATTAATACAATTTATTTAATATTATTTTATTTGTAACTAATTAAGTATTTAAAATAAATGACTTTAAAGTTTATATTTATTTTAAAAAAATGATATTCTTACCCATTTCTGATTGGTAGTCTCTTCCACGCTATATTTGAGGTGATATTTGGTTTGTTCCCATTGTAAGTATAGGAACGCAATATTATGGTAAACAATATTTTTAACAAGATATTTGTGTCTCTCAATATTTTTTTCTATAATATTGTGTCAGACAACTGCAGAAATACCACTCAATTGCTCATAAGCAAATATAACCTTTTGGGTGTTTTTTCCACTTTGGGGAAATGATTTCCTATAGGTGTATATACCCATTTCTTGCACCAACAATAAACATGCCCTTAACAGTAATAGATTTGTGTTTCCAGAGTTAGACTTCATATATAAGGGGAGTAGTTATGGGTATTTGTCTACTTGTTGATCACCCTGAAAGTCCCACAAACCCACACGTAACCCAATCCTCCAAATGCCATTTGTTAGGGTACAATTCTTATAATCTTGATTCTCTGGAATTTGCCCTGATTGGAAATTTGCCCTTGCAAGTAATTTTTTTACATACCTAAGTTGAATGTAGGTGGCTAAAACTATTTGATAACCAAGCCCTATGTAGTTGAGATTAGGAAACATCAGTATTAGGGGTGTATAGAAATTCATTATGAGGTGAATTTGGTAGTAAACGTATTTTGATAAGGAGTCCCAATTATATTATTTGTGCTCATTTAGCAGCAGATCCAGAGGTAGGCCTTGCAGTAGTAAAAAACAAATGTAAGAGTTTTTCACTCCCAGGACATGTAAAACTTAAAAGTGAATGTCCAACTTTTTAAATACATTGCACCCTGATCTCTAGGCTGTTCAGGGCCCACCCTGCAGTTGACTTATATGTATTAAAAAGGAGGCTTTGGGCCTGGCAAAAGGTTTATTTTTCCAGGTCAGCATGGCAGTTAAAAGCTGCACACAGGCTCCTCAATGGCAGGCCTGAGACATGTTTAAAGTGCTACCTAGGTGGGAGGCGCAATCAGTGCTGCAGCCCACTGGTAACATGTAGTACCAGTTTACTAGGGATCTGTAAGTAAATAAAATATGGCAACTAGGTTTAAGCCAATATAATATGTTTTAATGAGAGAGCACAAGCACTTAAGCACTGGTTAGCAGCTGTAAAGTGCACAGAGTCCTAAAGCCAACAGTAACAAATTCAGCAAAAAGTGGAGGGTAAAATGCAAAATGTCTAGTGATGACCTTGCAGAAAGGGCCAAGTCCAACAGAGGCAAATTGCAAAGCCAGACTGTAAGCTAGCCAATCCCTTAAACACAGCAGATGCTCTGCACTTTTATTCGCAAACAGATGCAATGACATTGTGTGCCTGACTGTCAACATACACAGTCCGGCAGCAATTCTGGCAGCACAAAAGGAGCCACGTCAAACAGTGCACTAAACTGATAACACTCTTGGGGCCAGATGTACGACGCGCAAAATAGCGCCTCGCAGTTTGCAAGGCGCTATTTTGGATGTACAAAAGTGTGTTTCATACTGTTTGCAATTCCCAATGGGGTCGCAAATTGAGAGGCTCATGAATATTAATGAGCCTCTCCCAATTTGCGACCCAATTGGGAATGGCAGGCCCTCCCAGGTCAGCAGACCACCATGTCTGGGACTGCTTTTAAATAAAGCAGTTTTTTTTTTTAATGCAGCCCGTTTTCCTTAAAGGAAAACGGGATGCATTTAAATAAGAAAAAAATGAAACGTTTTTGTTTCATTTTTCAAGGGCAGGTAGTGGTCCCTGGGACCACTGCCTGTCCTTAAAAAATATCTTCCCCTGCATTTGCAAAGGGGAAGGGGCCCCCTGGGGACCCCTTCCCTTTTGCGAGTGCATTACCACCCTCTTGAAGAGGCCCATTCATACATGGGCTTGCGCTCGCTATTAGGAAGGGAACGCCCCTTCCTAATAGCAAGTCGCAAAACCTATTTAGCGAGTTGCAAATAAATTGCGACTCGCTAAATAGGCTTTGTACATGGCCCATGCTGTTCTTGCATGCGCAAACGGGTTCACAAACCTGTTTGCGCATGCAAAAACGGTCGTACATCTGGCCCTAGAACTGTTAACTTAAAGGCAGCTTTAACTCCTGCCTTTGTACATAAAAAGACAAGGACAGATGCAGCAAATATCCATTTAGAATATATTCTACAAAATTTGGACAGTTAGAAAAATATAAACCAACAAACATATCTCTACTCCCTGGCAGTTCCTTTGCCTTATACCCTGTAGCCAACTTGTGCCTCATCTGATTTATTTGAGGTTTCTCTGAGGGCTCAGAACATTAAAAAATGGAGGTCTGAAAAGAACAGAAGAGCTCCATCTCTGCATTCACTTTCCGAAAGTGCCAATATTGTACCCCATGGCATTTAACAGAACAGGGATTGGAATGCCAAGAAAAAAAGTACCTCATCATCAAATGTCTTTGAAGTAGAGGGTGCAGTAGTTGGTGGGTGGGCTCTCTGCTTTCATCAATACCTGCAACTGTCATTTGCACAGTAAAAGGGTCCTGGGAAGATGTTCACTTTGAAAATGATTGCCCTCTGACTTGGCCACTCACTACCCTTTTAATGCATTGATACTGCAGATGATAAACTGCAAGAAAGAGTGAGAATACGCTTTATTGTCCCCTTTTCCTTGTGGTTCCCAAGGACTCTCATTCTGAGTCACAGTTAGAATTGCAACTCACAATGTACTTTAATACTTTAGGGAGTATTCACAAACTGCATTTTGTTGTGCATAAGTAAAATTACAATAGTAATTGCTATCCACAAACCTACAAGTGGAACTCTCCACCTCCACTTCTTCTGTTTTTTCTATGGGGAGATCCTCACACATGTAAGTTTCCGACTTAGTAAATTTGGGAGGGACCACGGACAGCTTTGTAAACTGACAATAGTATGGTATGAGACTAGTATTGGACAGGTGGCATTAATTTCCCGGAATCAAACAGTACTCAGTGGCTGGCATTTATGTATGCTTTGGCACGGCAACTGCATTTTCTCTAGTGCAGAATTCTCTGGTGGAAGTTCTCAATACTGAGGAAATGATCTTGCTGTTGCTTTTTGGATCATTCAATGTTACCACCTTCTCTTAATCAGTGCATTCCTAGAAGATGTGGGGCACATTCATTTTCATTTTTGTGGTATAATTTTTAATCAAGACTTTAGTTGACTGAAAAAATACACTAGCAAATTAGCCAAGGAAGTTTAAAATGAGAAACAATATAACATCTGTTCCTGTAAAATGTTTTCAAATGACAAGAACTCAAAGGTACAAAGTCTTGATTTCAAACACCTTACCCCTCTTTCAACTTCTTTTAAAACACGTTAGTCCTCATCTTAAGTAGTGAGGTAAATTAATATTTGTGTAATAACCACACTCCATGCTGTTGTATTAGCATAAAAGGCCATTTATTAGGACAGGGTTGCTAATATTCTATGAACTTTATTAACATCAACAATAATTCAACTTTGTGCATCTTGACATGTACCTGAATGTTGCATTCTCCCCACAGCATTCACACTCACCCGCTTTCAATTGCCCAGATAGTCCATATCCTTTCTTTCATTCCTCCCCCTTTCGCTCACTGACCTTGTTCCATGTATCCCCGCAATTCCTTCGCTTGCCCTACAAGACATCCTCCCTTGAAGACCCTTCCCTTGGACGTCGCATCCCGCATACCTCATTCTGTCACCTGTGCTCGCTCCTCCCAAGGGGTGTATCTGCCCACATGTGACTCACCACTCCCCAAAATAGCGCCTACACCTGCAACCTGTCCTAAACTGCCATCACTTGGAAATCAACCACCAACCCTGGCTTCTACAAACTGTAGGGTAGGTGGGAGGACCTGAAATAAACTGACCCTACCCTGGTGGGGCTAGGCATCGGAAGAGGCCAGATGTGCGTCCTCCAATGCCTGTATATCCCACTTAGAACCCGGCCCTTCCCCTTAAACTACCCTATCCCCACCCTGTCCCATGGTCCGCACACAAAGCACCCCTGGGGAAGCCTGGTCTGCGACCCTCACTTCCCCCTGGGGCCAACATTATGCAATAACCACACTCCACGCTGTTGTAGTAGTGCAAAAGGCCATTTATTAGGACAGGGTTGCTAAGATTCTATGAACTTTATTAACATCAACAATAATATAACTTTGTGCATCTTGACATGTACCCGAACGTTACATTCTCCCTACACCATTCACACTCACCCGCTTTCAATTGCTCAGAGAGTCAATATCCTTTCTTTCATTCCTCCCCCTTTCGCTCACTGACCTCGTTTCATATACCCAGTCATTCCTTCGCTCGCCCTACAAGACATCCTCCCTTGAAGACCCTTCCCTTGGTTGTCACATCCCGTGCACCTCCTTATGTCACCTGTGCTCCCTTCCTCCCCCCCAACTGGAGGATCTGCCTGCATGTGACTCATCACTCCCCAAAATAGCGCCAACCAGGAAAACCCCGTAGGGCGGTTTCCTGCCCCACCACACACATGCACCTTTCGCTTCTTCAACAATACGATCTGCGGCAACAAATGGACTCATTCCACAACGCGCTCACTGTGTCCCTCATTTTCATCATGTAGTACCCATTTACCAACTGCGAAAGGTGCACTCTATCATGCCTAAAAAGCCCCTGCTCTTCTTCCTTGAGCCCACTGTGCTTAATCACCTCGATGTCATGTGCTTGGCAAAAATCCCTGATTGCCCTGTTCAGTTTTCTCTGGGCCTTGTCAATTGCCACATGTTTCAAAGCCCCTCTCCAAATCCTGCGTGGCACTAGCTCAGTCCAAACTAAATATGTTCCTGAGAAATTCCTCTTGATTGCCTCCAGATTCCTTTGCATGTGCTGGATTAGGAACAGTCCTGAAACCTGAACCAAGTCATTTTTCCAGATATGGATCAGGAGCATATCTGGGCAGCCTCTCTGTGGAATCAACTTAGTCAGCCAAGGTAATAAAGCACTCCAATGCATTCCCCCTTACCCCACAAAAGCACCTCGTGGTGTCTGCTCCGTAAACCCAGGTTCCGTCCATATACTTGCTGGTCTGCATACTTCGCTGTGCAGTGCACAAAAGAATGCCCCACAATCCAGGTAACCGTCTTAGCCCCTGGACAGCTCATGCAGCCTGAAGCAGAAAAAAGAAATAATTCGCTTCAGAAAAAACTCCCCACCACTCCCCCCCCTTGTGCACATAATCCCCTACTTCCGCACATAGCGCTCACAGCAGGGCGACATCCTCCTGCCAATCTGTTGAATCCTCCCCCATGATCGCCCCAAGCGAGCAGCCGCTGTCGCTGCCCCAATGGGGAAAGAGTTGGTACCAAAATTGGCCGGGTCTCTCCCCAGCCGGCGCAGGGCCATGCGCAAAACTGCCAGCAATGGAAAGGTCGTAACTCTACTGCCTTCCGCATGGCAAAAAACTTCTGTTAAACACAGGTTAGTCCACAACTGGAAACCACGCCATTCCTGGACTGGGCACACTTCACTCATAACGCCCTCACACAACCATACCCATTTCCCCCTGCCTGTTTGATCCATCTTAGACTGCCGGACCCAAATGCCCAATCTCCCTTGTTCCAAATGCACCTCATCGTACAACACCTCACAGCGTCAAACTATACCCAACAACTCCGAAACCCAAAAAGCCCTAAAAAACATCAAAATCATACACAAGCGAAACACTGCCACCTCATACTCATTGTAGCAACACACAGGCAACTCAGCCAACACATCCCCCAACAACTCAAACGTAATAGCTTCCCGCAATGCCACCCTCCACACACCCCTCTCCCGGACCCACCCTTTGAGAACCCAGCCCAAAATCTCATCCTTAGCAGGGTTAAAACCTAAAGACAGCTTGCCATAGAACGAGATTCCAGCCAGCTTGCCTGCAATAGTCGTGGGCGACAAACTTTTGTCAATGAAAAACAACACAAAACTCAACACTTGTTGCTCTGTGCACTGACGCTCCTGTTGCATCCTTTCAAAGGCAAAACCTGAGAAATCTCTAAATTCACTCCATGCCAGCCTGTAACTCCTCCAGGTGGACTCTGCCAATGACCTCTCGGCCAGTCCCAACACTCTCACTCCCCCTAGGTCCAGATATCTGTCGGCAACTGTTTCTTGAACTACCCCACTCCTGGTGCCAGTTCGTGGAAACGTTGCCACTGCAAACAAGACAATGAATCAGCGATATCAATGCTGGCCCCGGCACATGTTTCACCCTGAAAACTACATTCACCATAAGCACATTAGCATGAAACTCCTCAACAGTCTCAGCACCCTCAAATCTCTTGCACGCTGCCGGTTCACCAACCCCACCACAGTGATATTGTCCACATGAAAAAGAGCCGTCCTGTTCCTCAACTCATTGCCCCACACAGCCAGCGCGACCAACAGCGGAAAAAATTCAAAGACAGCAATGCTCCATCTTTCAGCCTACCAATGTTGAGGCCTTTCTTCAGCACACCATCCCCCATCACAGAAAAGGCCAAATCCCAGAGCTCCAGCCGCATCCAAGAAGATTTGGACTTGCCATATCGTGTTCTCCTCCAAGAAATCCAAGGACACTCCATTGAACTCATTCAGACACATCTGCCAAACACACAAATCCACACGCACTGTCAATGAAATCCGCACCCTGTGGTGTGGCAAAACCGCCACCGACATGGCCATGCCGAAACATCGCAAACACAAGGAGATGATGGACGGAGCGCTGAAACTTTTCAGACACTCACCCCCAGTCACAGATCTGGGTTGAATCCATCATCATTCTTTAGCTCACTTCGCCACCTCAGTTCAGACCCAGCCACATGCAAATCAATCTTGACCCTGTGCCTCATGGGAACAGTCCAGCCCGAACTGCCAAGCCAGGTCTTCACTGAACCGGAAACAAGCATCCTGGGATCGGTTTCTGGGTAACACCCTTCATCAGCCAGGCTAGCTTGAATCCAGTGGCAAAGTGCCGAGACATCTACAAAAGGTCCTCCCCACTCAGCATGCAAAGTTCAAAAACCCAAGCAGCTTCTGCACCACCCTCAATTCAATCTTCCTCTCCCCAATCACCTGTGTCAGAAACGCCTGAATTTCCACCACCTTGTCCCTTAGCAAACAAGCCTCCCACCGCACAGAGTCCAACTCAATTCCTAGGAAGGTCAAACCTACACTGGGCCCTTCTGTCTTCTCAGGCACCAAAGGCACACCAAACTCTTGTGCTAAAAACTCAAAAATTCGTAACGCCCGCCCACAGTTCCCCCTGGTTTGGCCCTGACAAATAGAAAATCGTCCAGGTAGTGAGACACTTCACGGTGGAAACTGCTCTTGGTAAAAACGCACTGCAAGAAGGTACTGAAAAGTTCAAAAAGTGCACAGGAAATGGCCCACCCCATTGACAGCACCTTGTCCACATAGATGGCTCCCCCAAATTGCATTCCTAGGAGAGAGAAATCAGTAGAATGAATAGGCAACAAGCGAAAGGCTGATTTAACATTGCACGTCACAATTTCAGCCACCTGCCCACATTTCTGGACTAAAAGAATTGCATCATCCCCAGAGGCGTATACACTCTGGTATACTCTCCTGCAATGAAATTGTTGACAGATCCGCCCTATGGACAAGACAAATGGTGAATCATCCTGTGTCCCCCTACCCCCTTTTTGGGCACTGCCCCCAGTAGGGAAACCATCATGTCCGGCAGTGGCCATTCAAAAAATGGGCCTGCCACTCTGCCTTCGGCCACCTCCTAGTCTAGTTTTGCCGCTACCACCTGGGGAAGTTCTTTAGCAGACCTCAAATTGTCCGCCAACCGGTGCACTCTAGGACCGTGACACCCTACCCAGAAACCTTCAGTAAATCCCCATTCCAAACGCAGACCGTCTCCCTGTCAGGGTACACAGAGAGCCAAGGTAACATGGTCTCCACCTTAATTGGGGTAGAGGCCCTTAGGCCCAGGTTGGCCACAGCCTCTAGAGGCCTTTCATTGTTCCGCAGGGGTGTTGAGTGTAAAACACTGCGTGATGGGATGTCGGCCCCCACACTTGGAGCATTTATGCTTAAATATGCAGGGTTGCCGCGAACAAAAACCTTTGCCAGGTAGGTCGCTCCCCCGCCACACAGCTCCGCCTGTGTTGTCCTGCCCGCTGCTGCTGCTGGTAAGCTCGCCCCTCTGCTGTTGCCTTGGTGCCCGTTTTGCCTTTGTCCCCCTCGTCCCCCCATTTTGTGTGGCCGTTTCGCTTCTGTTTCCCCTCGTGCCCCCATTGCTTGAGTCCTTTTTCCTTCTGTCTCCCCTCGTGCCCCCGTTAATTGTGTCCTTTTTGCTTTCTGTCTCCCTTCGTGCCCCCATTGATTGTGTCCATTTTTGCTTTCTGTCTCCCTCGTGCCCTCGTTGATTGTGTCCATTTTTGCTTTCTGTCTCCCTCGTGCCCCCGTTGATTGTGTCCATTTTTGCTTTCTGTCTCCCCTCGTGCCCCCGTTGATTGTGTCCATTTTTGCTTTCTGTCTCCCCTCGTGCCCCCGTTGATTGTGTCCATTTTTGCTTTCTGTCTCCCCTCGTGCCCCCGTTGATTGTGTCCATTTTTGCTTTCTGTCTCCCCTCGTGCCCCCGTTGATTGTGTCCATTTTTGCTTTCTGTCTCCCCTCGTGCCCCCGTTGATTGTGTCCATTTTTGCTTTCTGTTTCCCCTCGTGCCCCCATTCTGCTGTGCCCAACTTTGCCTTCTGTACCCCCGCCGCTGCGTCCCCTGCAGCCCCGCCCCCCTGACTGCCCATTCGCTGCCCCTGCCTCCCGCCTCCCAGCTGCTCCTCCCTCCCAGCTCCCCATATATGGCGGCCGCTGCGCGCTGAGGAGAGCGACCCTTGACTTTGCCAGGTAGGTCGCTCCCCCGCCACACAGCTCCGCCTGTGTTGTCCTGCCCGCTGCTGCTGCTGGTAAGCTCGCCCCTCTGCTGTTGCCTTGGTGCCCGTTTTGCCTCTGTCCCCCTCGTGCCCCCATTTTGTGTGCCCGTTTCGCTTCTGTTTCCCCTTGTGCCCCCATTGCTTGTGTCCTTTTTCCTTCTGTCTCCCCTCGTGCCCCCGTTGATTGTGTCCATTTTTGCTTTCTGTCTCCCCTCGTGCCCCCGTTGATTGTGTCCATTTTTGCTTTCTGTCTCCCCTCGTGCCCCCGTTGATTGTGTCCATTTTTGCTTTCTGTCTCCCCTCGTGCCCCCGTTGATTGTGTCCATTTTTGCTTTCTGTCTCCCCTCGTGCCCCGTTGATTGTGTCCATTTTTGCTTTCTGTCTCCCCTCGTGCCCCCGTTGATTGTGTCCATTTTTGCTTTCTATCTCCCCTCGTGCCCCGTTGATTGTGTCCATTTTTGCTTTCTGTCTCCCCTCGTGCCCTCGTTGATTGTGTCCATTTTTGCTTTCTGTTTCCCCTCGTGCCCCATTCTGCTGTGCCCAACTTTGCCTTCTGTACCCCCGCCGCTGCGTCCCCTGCAGCCCCGCCCCCCTGACTGCCCATTCGCTGCCCCTGCCTCCCGCCTCCCAGCTGCTCCTCCCTCCCAGCTCCCCATATATGGCGGCCGCTGCGCGCTGAGGAGAGCGACCCTTGACCTTGCCAGGTAGGTCGCTCCCCCGCCACACAGCTCCGCCTGTGTTGTCCTGCCCGCTGCTGCTGCTGTTAAGCTCGCCCCTCTGCTGTTCCCTTGGTGCCCGTTTTGCCTCTGTCCCCCTCGTGCCCCCATTTTGTGTGCCCGTTTCGCTTCTGTTTCCCCTCGTGCCCCCATTGCTTGTGTCCTTTTTCCTTCTGTCTCCCTCGTGCCCCCGTTGATTGTGTCCATTTTTGCTTTCTGTCTCCCTCGTGCCCCCGTTGATTGTGTCCATTTTTGCTTTCTGTCTCCCCTCGTGCCCCCGTTGATTGTGTCCATTTTTGCTTTCTGTCTCCCCTCGTGCCCCCGTTGATTGTGTCCATTTTTGCTTTCTGTCTCCCCTCGTGCCCCCGTTGATTGTGTCCATTTTTGCTTTCTGTCTCCCCTCGTGCCCCCGTTGATTGTGTCCATTTTTGCTTTCTGTCTCCCCTCGTGCCCCCGTTGATTGTGTCCATTTTTGCTTTCTGTTTCCCCTCGTGCCCCCATTCTGCTGTGCCCAACTTTGCCTTCTGTACCCCCGCCGCTGCGTCCCCTGTGGCCCCGCCCCCCTGACTGCCCATTCGCTGACCCTGCCTCCCGCCTCCCAGCTGCTCCTCCCTCCCAGCTCCCCATATATGGTGGCCGCTGCGCGGCCGCGCCGCTAGGCAAGCCCGTCTGCGCCCGTCCGCGCCTGGACCGTGCCAGAACCCCTGGGCCGCGCGCCCCCCGCTCCAGCCTCGAGGACCGACGCCGTTACGATGCCACCACACTCCACGCTCTCAACCCCGGACGGAGACACAACTGCTTCAAGGCCGCCCCGAAACGCACACATGGCCCCTTCACCTGCCGGAACTGCAGATACACCAGCCTCAGGGCCACCGAAGCGCCCGCCAAGAAGGACCTCAACCACCTCCGATGCATCCTACTGAACACCCGCTCCGCACGCAAACACGCCGTCGAGCTCTGGGACCTGCTCGACTCATCATCACCAGACGTCGCCTTCCTGACAGAGACCTGGATGAACGACTCCTCCGCACCCGACATCGCCATTGCCATCCCAGACGGCTATAAGATCACCCGCAGAGACCGCGTCAACGGAGTAGGAGGAGGAATCGCCATCGTCCACAAGAACTCCATCAGGGTCTCGACCAGCACCGACGACGTTCTCTGCACCGCCGAACACATGCACTTCCAGATCCACACGGACCCCAACACCACCCTCAGAGGCACCCTTGTCTACAGACCCCCTGGGCCCCGACCCCAGTTCAGCGACTCCATCGCCGACTTCATCAGCACGCACGCCCTGACTTCTACCGACTACATCCTCCTCGGAGACCTGAACTTTCACCTGGAGAACAACAATGACAGCAACTCCACCACCCTGATCGCCAACCTCGCCAACCTCGGACTGAGACAGCTCGTCACAACACCGACACATTCCGCCGGCCACACGCTCGACCCCGTCTTCTCCTCAAGCTCCCACGTCTCCTTCACCCACACCACGGAACTCCTCTGGACCGACCACCGCTGCATCCACTTCACCTTCCAGAAACCCACCACACACCACCGCACCCAACAGATCCCACGCCGCTGCTGGAGCAAAATCACCGAAGACCAACTACAGGCAAACCTCGCTCTCAGCCCTCCCTCCGACCCATCCAACACCGACGACGCTGCCTGCAACCTCAGACGATGGATAGACGACTGTGCCAACACCCTCGCTCCGCTGAAAAAACTCACCTACAGCGACACCACCAAAAGAGCCAGCTGGTTCACCCCGGAACCCCTAGCTTCCAAGCGTACCTGCCGGAAACTCGAGAAGAAATGGCACAGTGATAAGACAACGGACAGCCACGCAGCCCATAAAGACGCCATCCGTAACCACCACCACCTCATCAGGTCCGCCAAGAGAATCTCCTTCAAAGACCGCCTCGACAACAACGCACACAACAGCAAGGAGCTCTTCAACATTGTGAAGGAACTCTCCAACCCCAGCTCCAACACCAACGACATCCCGCCGTCGCAAGCCCTGTGCGATTCCCTCGCCACCTTCTTCCACCGCAAGATCGCCGACATCCACAACAGCTTCAATACCCAGACAGCCCCCACCAAGATAGATACTCCAGACCCGCCGCAAACCATCGACCATGACCGCTTGCCAGCCTGGGCCAGCGTGAACATCGATGACACCATCAAGACCATGGGCACAATACACTCCGGTTCCCCATCAGACCCTTTCCCGCATCACATCTTCAACAAAGCCAGCAGCTCCATCGCACCCCACCTGTGCAACGTCATCAATCTCTCCTTCGAGACCGCGACCTTCCCAGAGAGCTGGAAACACGCAGAGATCAACGCCCTACTCAAAAACCCAAGGCGGACCCAAGAGACCTCAAGAACTTCCGGCCCATCTCCCTGCTTCCGTTCCCAGCCAAGGTCATCGAGAAGATCGTCAACAAACAGCTAACCCGATACCTAGAAGAAAACAGCATCCTGGACCCATCCCAATCGGGGTTCCGCAGCAACCACAGCACTGAGACTGCCCTCATCGCCGCCACCGACGACATCAGGACCCTGCTGGACAACGGTGAGACCGCAGCCCTCATCCTGCTGGACCTCTCCGCCGCCTTCGACACTGTCTGCCACCGCACTCTACGCGCACGCCTCCACGACGCAGGGATCCGAAACAAGGCCCTGGAATGGACCACCTCCTTCCTCGACGGCAGAACCCAGAGAGTCCGCCTCCCACCTTTCCGATCCGAAGCCTCCGAGATCATCTGCGGCGTACCCCAGGGATCTTCCCTCAGCCCAACACTGTTCAACATCTACATGGCCCCGCTCGCACGCATCGCCAGACAGCACGACCTCAACATTATCTCCTACGCCGACGACACTCAACTGATCCTCTCCCTCACCAAGGACCCCCTCGCCGCCAAAGCCAATCTCCATGAAGGAATGAAGGCCGTCGCCGATTGGATGAAGATCAGCCGACTAAAGCTGAACACGGACAAGACGGAGGTCCTCATCCTCGGCTCCAACCCCTCAGCCTGGGACGACTCCTGGTGGCCAACGACACTGAGAGCAGCCCCGACACCCACCGACCACGCACGCAACCTGGGAGTCATCCTCGACTCAACGCTCTCCATGGCCAAGCAAGTCAACGCAGTCTCCTCCTCCTGCTTCAACACCCTCCGCATGCTTCGCAAGATCTACAGGTGGATCCCGACAGACACAAGAAGAACAGTCACCCAGGCCCTCGTCAGTAGCAGACTTGACTATGGGAACGCCCTCTACGCGGGAGCCCCGGCCAAGCTCATCAAGCGACTGCAACGCATACAAAACGCCTCTGCGCGCCTGATCCTCGACGTACCACGCCACAGCCACATCACCCCCCACCTGAGGAACCTGCACTGGCTCCCCGTCGACAGGAGGATCACCTTCAAACTCCTCATCCATGCACACAAGGCACTCCACAAAACTGGCCCAGCCTACCTCAACAGACGACTCTTCTTCTACGTCCCCAACCGCCAGCTCCGCTCCGCCGACCTCTCCCTCACCACCGTCCCTCGCATTCGAAGAACAACCACCGGCGGCAGATCCTTCTCACACCTCGCCGCCAAGACCTGGAACACCCTTCCACTAAGCCTACGACAGACCCAAGACCTGCTGACCTTCAGGAGGCTACTCAAGACCTGGCTGTTCGACCAGTAGCAGCACCCCCCTTCCCTCTCCCCAGCGCCTTGAGACCCTCGCGGGTAAGTAGTGCGCTCTACAAATTCTGTGATTGATTGATTGATTGTGAAGTTCCAGCATGACCCAGTGGCGGGCCCTGCTGGCTTTGAAATGTAACCTGCTCCCTGTGGAGCGGGACGAGGTTGAAAGGACCACTATGTCACTGGCAGTCCGCTAGCTGTATGTGTGGAAGCTGAGGATTGTGTGGACGACATCCACTGCATCCATAATTCTGAATCTGCCTCTTCCCATGGCTTATCTGGGTTAACGCTGACCCTTGCCCAAAATTCCTCATCGTAACTCAGCCAGGCATACCCCCCAAAATGCATCTGAGCCTTTTGAATAATGTCCATATACTTCAAAAGAGCAATCGCCCTAACCAGGTGCTGCTCACAATAAATGCTAGCGTAAATCAGGAAGGCGGAGTTCCAATTTTCCATATTTATCGGGACCCTCAGCCTCAGAGTCAGTTCCCACTCCTCCTCCTTGGACCGCTCTTTCGCCTGAATTTCCCTGTGCAGGAGCTTGAAAACATCGACGTTTTTGTGTTTACATATCCTATTTTTAGATTTTTCCGACAAATGGGACCCCAGAGGCATCGCCAGCCCCATGTAAGGAAGTTTTTTATGATGCTTATCATGTTCAGCTCCCTCTTTACATTTATTGCTTTTTTGTACGTCTGGACTCCCATACACACCCCTTGCTTACTGTTGCCTGCCAGGGCGGTCACCACCAGGGCTACCACCGCGTCCTTCAGTGTGGCCCTTGAATCATCCACCACACCATCCCCTAATCTCACTGACCTGCGAGACTTACCCCCACCCCTAGATTTCCCAGTGTCCCATGCTGTCCACCACTTGCTTTTACCTATTGATACAGCTCCGCCCCCTGTCTTGTCCAAGCCCATTCCTCCAGTGTTCCGAGATCCATTCGCCCTGGTGCTCCCTTTGTCCGCATTAGACACATGCAAAAAAAAACAACATCACCTTTTGGCTATTCTGACCCCCCAGGCCTCCCTGAAGGCATGCCACTCATCACTTTCATCACTGTAATCTAGGACCAGGTCATCCGCACCCACAATCGGGTCACAAGCGTCCTCTCGCTCCATTCTCTTCACACTCCGTTCAGGCACTCCTTGCTGCCACAGACAGGGCTCCTGCTGAACCCCCATGGTGTTATCCATCGTTGGAGGACAGGCTGCTGTGGACCCCCCTACTGCTTCGGGCCAGAGTCCAGGGGCCGTGTTGCAACCCGCCAGCATCTCTTTCTCTCTCCAAGCCTCAAACTCTGGGCTTGCGCTTTCTGCTCCTCCAGGCTGCTCCAATCTGGAGGGTCACTTGCACCACCAGGCCCTTGAGCAGCCTGAGCTCCCACCGTGCTAGCCCCTTGACAGCTAACCTCAGGGACCCACACCTACTGTCCTCCCTGACTGGCACCCCACTGGCCGTGAGGCCCGGCTCGCAAACCTGAGTGGGATGCCTCCTGTTCCACCAGCGGGAGGGCCACTGCCCTCTCCCTGGCATCGCACATCCTGGCCCAAAGTGCCTCAGTTTCTTGGACAAGGAGGCGCTGCTCCTTAATGCGTGGCTCCAAGTCTATCCCCTGCCACTTGCTCTGCTGCCCAATTCTGGCGGCGCCAGGGTCCCCGGGCCTCCTAGTGACACTGAGCATTGCTGCCCCGCTGGTGCCCCTCCCCCCCCGACCCACCTGAACTGGGTCCCATGCAGCCCTGCTTGAATTTCTTAACCCTTTTGGTGCTTGCGTCGGCCAATGGCCGACGCGTGGCACTACCTCCCTGGTGCTGCGCACGTCCATTGGACGTCACCAGGGAGGGCACTAAAAAATCGTCCGGTGCATCGCACCGGATTTTTTTTTAAATTTTATTTTTACTGGGGGAGACGCGGAAGGCTTTCCGCGTCTTCCCCCGCCCCCCCTCCCGCCCATCTGTGACATCAGCACGCCGCGAGGCGCTCTGACGTCACTGATTTCCCCACCGGAGCCGAGGACAGCAGCAGGTAAGGCCGCACTCGACTCCGATGGGGAAATCTGGCTGGAAACGGCCTCCCCAGCTTTCAGGGAGGCCTCGCTTGAAAGGAGAGTCTCCCTTTCAAACGAGGCCTTCCTGAAAGGGTTTCCTGGCCGTGGATCGCAGCGCTGCTGCGATCCACGACCAGGAAACCCCACTAGACACCAGGGATGTCTTTGGGGGGGTCGGCCCTCGTGGTGATGGGTCGCCCCCCCACCCCGGGGGCACATTTTAAAATTAATTTACCTGGCTTTCCTTGGGGGGCGCGATCGCCCCTTAAAAAATAAAAAAAAAGACGTTTTTTTAAATTTAAAAATGGCGGCGATATTGGCAGGGGGTCGGTCCTTCTGCTCAGTGGCCGACCCCCTGTGGGGGCAATAATTATGTAGATAGTTACGGGGGCCACAATCTAGGCATGCACATAAAGTGCATATAACATACATGCCAACATTTCAGAAGAGCAAAGTGGGAGATTTAAAAAAAAAATCGGGAGAATGGGGTCTTGAATCGGGTTACTGTCATGTATGGGCTTTGGAAGTGTGCTGCTGCAGGATCGGACATTTGAAACGCAAATGCACGTTTTTTCTTACCTTTCAGAAGCATGGCAGGTTGCTGGCAGTGCATACACCCCCCCGCCCACCCCCTGTGTGGCAGCCCGGGCTGAAACAGCTTCCCGGGCACACACAGGCTTTGTTGGTTTTTCACCCCTTCTAGAGCCCCTGCATTGCCACTCTGACTATTGCTGGAAGAATTAGCACGTTACACAATACCAAGCCCTGTCAGCTGAAACCCCCGAGGAATCGGGTTTTTGCTTGCAGGAATTGGGAGGCGGGAGGCTAGCCTTGAAATCGGTAGTCTCCCGCCTGAATCGGGAGGGTTGGCATGTCTGATATAATGTAAAGAGGTTAGTGGGTTACTGCTTCTGTGCCAGCTTTATGTTTTTTTTGCCCAGTCTTTCATCATCTAATCTTGTGAAAAGGGTTCATTTGGGTAGAAAATAATTCTTATTATGAAAGAGAATCCCCAACGATGGTACGTTTTAAATTCTGGATTTGTGCTTTCCCAGAATAAGGGCTCAAACTATATTGCCTGCCAGTATAGATGGCATGTTACTGCTACACTACACCTTGTCCTGTCTGATGTAGCATATCCTATGTACTGTTGTCTCAGTGCGTGTGTGTGGTGTAAAGTGCTCTGACACCGTACACTGGTGTGAGTTTTGCTATAAAACTAAATGAATATGAGAGACAGTGGTTTTTGAGACTTGAGGGGCACTGTATGGTGCTAGTGAGGGAATCCATGGCAGAGGTGGTCATTGGTGGGGCACCAGCAGACATTGTCGCACAGGGCGCCACCAGCGCTAATGCCGGCCCTGGAGTGAATGATATATATGTATCTATATACATATCTATATATATATATATCTATATATATATATATATATAGATACATGTACTCTTTGACTGCTGTTACCTGCTTTCTCGACTGGAGGGCTTCCTTTGTGCTATAATACGGCATGATTTTCATTTGGAATAGTAAAGCGGCAATGTCGCTACGAAGCCCTGGCCCACCTGGAAGGGCGCCTTTTCTCGTCATGATTCATATGGATATATATATATATATATTCAGAAACACCAAGGATGCCGCACTCCAGAGATTGGTTTCAGAGTTGCTTTATTTTCACCACGACTGGTGGTAGTGGTGGTGAAAATAAAGCAACTCTGAAACCTGTCTCTGGAGTGCGGCATCCTTTGTGTTTCTGAATTTAAATATCGTGTAAGGATTCTACCCGTTGCTGCCTGCACCAGGTATTGAGCGCGCTGACATTGGGAATTAATTGTTATATATATATATAAATATTTATTTACAGAGATATTTCTCAGTGCTGAAATTATGAGACTGTGAAAGAACTATAACGAGTCTCTTTGAAGTTACCTGAAAGGCAGTAAAGTGTGGTACTGCTGCAGAGTACAACATTTCTGCTAGATAGAGATATCTGACTTTTGTGTAGTGGCAGTTTTGACGCCATAAAGGGTATGCTGAAACGAACAGATCGGTATTATGTAGACAGCTAAGTGGATTAGTAAAGCCACGCAGTAGAAACACTTTGTAACAGACTAAATGTATGTGAGAGAGGGGCTATGGAGAGATGAGGGGCACGTTTGCAAGGATGGTAGTGGGCGCATCAAAGGAGGTCATAGTGTGCAATTGTAAAGCACACGTTCACCCGTAGGCATCTTGGCGCTAAAATGATGGTAGCACTGGCTCCCACCAGCGCTAAAAGGCTGCGATTATGGGTATGTGGCAAGGTAAAGTAATACTGTGTCTTTTTCTCTCTTTCTTAGTCTTTTTGGAGAGCGTACGGATTTCGCAAAGGTAAGGTGACTTCGTCATTATTGACTTAAACACTTCACTTACGCACACACCCACCTACACTTTAAAACCAACAACCTATCTGCCTTCTACGTAGGATAGTGTTTTAAAAGGATAGTTTAGGCACTAGCAGAGATGGCATATCGTTGGATTAATGCTGCCCAGGCCCTAAATCTGGTTCTGGAGTCCAGCTCTGAGGCAGGATCAGAGACTGAGACAGCAGATACTGAGACAGCATCTGAGGGAGAGGACAATGGAGCCGAATCTGGGAGTGACTTTTCAGTCGGCGCAGTTCCATCCGATGACTCATCGTCCAGCGATTCTGAAGGAGACGATGTCAGTCGTGCTGTCCCTTTGCCAGCACAGTCTGTGCAGCAGGACACCCGTAACAGGTTAGAGCAACCCAGAGTGCAGGCACGTGCGGCCGCAAGCACAGACGGAGTGCTGTCTTGGCAGCCTCCCAATTTAGTTCAGCCCAAATTCCGCCTTTCACTGGTGACGCTGGATGTAAAGTAGATACAGCTAATTTTTTGCCAATTGACTACTTCCATCTCTTTTTTGGTGTTGACTTCCTAGACGAAATTGTGCAGCAAACAAATTTGCGTGCCGAACAATTTCTGAGGGAGCAAGGAGGCACTCTTGGGCCTCATTCTAGGGCGCGCAAGTGGACTCCCACTTCACTAGGGGAGTTGAAGATATTTTTGGGCCTCACACTTAAAATGGGGGTAGTGCATAAACCAACCTTGCTATCCTACTGGTCTACTCGCACGGTTTGGTTAACCCCCATCTTTGCACCATACATGAGCAGAGATCGTTTTTTGCTATTGCAGCGCATGCTGCATTTCAATGACAATTGTGCTGCATTGCCCCGGGACCATCCAGACTATGACAGGTTGTTCAAAATTCGGCCTGTCGTGGAACATTTGTCTGCCAGGTTTCCAGAGGTTTATACTCCTGGAAAGAATATAGCCATTGATGAGTCCTTGATCTTGTATAAAGGGCGGCTGCTGTTTAGGCAGTACATTCCGAGCAAACGCGCTCGCTATGGCATCAAGCTGTACATGCTGTGTGAGAGCTCGACTGGCTATGTGTACAGCTTGAGAGTGTATACAGGGAAGGACACAACTCTTAACCCTGTAGGTTGCCCTCCCATGCTAGGGGTCACAGGAAAGATTGTATGGGAGCTTGTCCAGCCACTTCTTCACAAAGGTTATAACCTTTATGTGGACAATTTCTATACAGGAGTAGAGCTGTTCAGTGAGCTCTACAAAGCTGGCACTGTGGCTTGCGGTACAATTCGTTGTCGCCGCAAAGGATTCCCGCAGGAGCTTGTTTGCAAGAAGCTCCAGAAATCCCAGAGCACTGCGTTGCGTTCCAACGAACTGCTCGCAGTTAAGTTCTCAGATAGGCGTGATGTGTACATGCTCACTACAATTCATGCTGAGAGCACTTCCCCTGTCACGGTTTGGGGTCAGATGGCCGAAGTCCACAAGCCCACCTGTATACTTGATTATAACAAGTACATGGGCGGAGTGGACAAGAACGACCAGGTTCTTCAGCCATACAATGCGAGTCGTAAAACTCGCACTTGGTATAAGAAACTGTTTACGCACCTGATCCAGATGGCAACATACAATGCGTATGTTGTTTATCGTGAGACCACCACAGGAAGACTCATGTCTTTCCTTGACTTTCAGTTGTCTGTGATTGAAAGTCTTACTGCTACAGAAGCAGAAGCCTCCACTTCATGTGTTCTGGAGGACGTGGCAAGGCTGCAGGAGCGACACTTTGCAGATAAAATTCCTGCAACACCCAAAAGGAGCGACCATGTCGTCGTTGTAAAGTGTGCTCGATGCAGGGAAAGAGGCAGGAGACTCGTGTTTACTGTCCCCAGTGCCCAAGTAAGCCTGCCTTCTGTTTTCCTACTTGCTTTATGTTGTATCACACTAAAGCAAAATACTGGGAAATTGACTGAGGTGGAGCTGCCAATAGGATAACCTTTCAATTGGTGTGAATGGATACCTACTGTCTGTGGGCCACTCCTTCACTACGCAAGCAGCTGCAGGATATTTCTTCCTCTACTTCATGAAATCATGGACTTCTCAACACCTTTATCTGCTTTCAGAATGTGGTAGTTGTTCTGTTCGCCAATTGACAAGTGCATTATAGTCCCCACGCTGCACATACTGGTGGACAGAACATATGCCACGTTGTCATGGAATACCCGTGTTTCACATTCAACCGTTCTTCGTAGTTTATGATGTTCTCTTTAGGAAGTTTTTGAAAATTTCCAGCATGTTTGCCTTAGTTTCAAAGGTAGATATGCTTGCTCAGCTCGAGAAATGTTTTTGCGGCATACTCGGGCACCCCCCAACTTGTATCGACAAACTGGAAGGAGTTGGATAGAGCATTGTGAGAGCATTGATAGCTCGTGACAGAAATGTTCACTCAAGCTTCAAGTAGCTAGAGATGAAAGGCATTAGTATAGGGTCTCTTAACAATTGGACAGGGTTTGTCAGGACTCTGAGGACAGACACACGAACGGGTTAGAACAGCTTACGGTAGGTGCGCTTTCCGAGGAATATTACAAAGGTAGAAGGCAGATAGTAAAGGTAGTATAGATACACGTCCTGACTTCTTCTTCACCCATGGATTCAAATCCATTGCTGCCACACTCACACTGAATTTACTGTGGTACTTATGGGTCAATGCTACTTGCCATGTTCATCCTCCGTTAGAACTTAGTAGATGGTCAGTTTGCTGTATGATAAGTGCATTACAGTCACTGCACATAACGGTGGATTGGACATATGCTACGTTGTCACGGACTACCCTTGTTTCACATTCATCCGTTCATAGTTTATGATGTTATCTTTTGAAAATTTCCAGCATGTTTGCCTTAGTTTCAAAGGTAGATATGCTTGCTCAGCTCGAGAAATGTTTTTGCGGCATACTCGAGCACCCCCCAACTTGCATCCACAAACTGGAAGGAGTTGGATTTAGCATAGTGAGTGCACTAAAGGTGCATGAAAGACATGTCTTCCTGAGCCTCATGTGGCTGTCATGGAAGTCATTAGTATAGGTTCACTGGGCATGAGTTCTGTAACGTTCTGGAAGAAGGAGGTGGAGACTTGACAGGTGGTAGAATATAGTCAAAGTCATTATGTCTTGTGGCATATGAATGTGATGTGCCCTTGGATGGCGGCAGTATGTTTGTGTGAGTGCAAGTGATATGGTTGTTTGGGCCCGTGGCTGGCGGTACGGAAGTCTTGTGTGTGGTGTGTGAATGGCGTGTGAATGGACCATAAAGTGGTTGGTGCCGTGATGTGGCTTTATGGCTCCCCTTCAGAAGGCTTGGCTTCAATATTTATATACTTTGATAAGTATTTGTGCTTTGAAGCCAGCGTTTCTGGAGGTGCTAAAACCAACCTGTGTAAGTGGTGGATTAGCTTTATCAAATGAGTGTTAGATTTATATTTGTGTCGGTTTAATGGCCTTTTGTAAGATATTTTTTTTTTTCCACAATGGGTAGCAGGGGACTTTCTGCCCTAGCTCAGTCGTCACCTAGGCAAACCTTTACATTTTTGAGTAGTAGACAAAGTGGGAAGTACAAGGGTGAATGACTTGCGTGGTTCTCACTGTTTTTTTTTACCCAACATGCCCTGCTAGCCTCATATTTTGTTGAAAAAAATCACTATTTCCACACATTTTAGTGTGGGAAAGTTGTGGCATCGCCGGGCAGACACGCATTTCCTACCACCCAGCGTTCCCCAAGGTCTCCCGATAAAAATGGTGCCTCACTCGTGTGGGAGGCCCAAGTACCCGCGACAGGCTAGGGCCCAAAAGGTATTGAGGCGACATTAAAATTGCCTATCACAAAACAACCTGGTTTTGTGAGGGGGGTCACCTCGGTTTTTGGCCCCGTGCTCGGCGGCCAGCTAGGGAAACTTATCAAACCCACACATTTCTGAAAACTAGACACCCGGGGGGTTCCAGGGAGGTATGGCTTGCGTGGATCCCCCAACGTTTTCTTACCCAGAATCCCCTGCAAACCTCGAATTTAGGTGGAAAAATCACTTTTTCCACACATTTTTGTGTGGGAAAGTTGTGGCATCGCCGGGCAGACATGCATTTCCTACCACCCAGTGTTCCCCAAGGTCTCCCGATAAAAATGATACCTCACTCGTGTGGGAGGCCCAAGTACCTGCGACAGGCTAGGGCCCAAAAGGTATTGAGGCGACATTAAAATTGCCTATCACAAAACAACCTGGTTTTGTGAGGGGGTCACCTCGGTTTTTGGCCCCGTGCTCGGCGGCCAGCTAGGGAAACCTATCAAACCCACACATTTCTGAAAACTAGACACCCGGGGGTTCCAGGGAGGTATGGCTTGCGTGGATCCCCCAACGTTTTCTTACCCAGAATCCCCTGCAAACCTCGAATTTAGGTGGAAAAATCACTTTTCCCACACATTTTTGTGTGGGAAAGTTGTGGCATCGCCGGGCAGACATGCATTTCCTACCACCCAGTGTTCCCCAAGGTCTCCCGATAAAAATGATACCTCACTCGTGTGGGAGGCCCAAGTACCCGCGACAGGCTAGGGCCCAAAAGGTATTGAGGCGACATTAAAATTGCCTATCACAAAACAACCTGGTTTTGTGAGGGGGTCACCTCGGTTTTTGGCCCCGTGCTCGGCGGCCAGCTAGGGAAACCTATCAAACCCACACATTTCTGAAAACTAGACACCCGGGGGTTCCAGGGAGGTATGGCTTGCGTGGATCCCCCAACGTTTTCTTACCCAGAATCCCCTGCAAACCTCGAATTTAGGTGGAAAAATCACTTTTTCCACACATTTTTGTGTGGGAAAGTTGTGGCATCGCCGGGCAGACATGCATTTCCTACCACCCAGTGTTCCCCAAGGTCTCCCGATAAAAATTATACCTCACTCGTGTGGGAGGCCCAAGTACCCGCGACAGGCTAGGGCCCAAAAGGTATTGAGGCAACATTAAAATTGCCTATCACAAAACAACCTGGTTTTGTGAGGGGGTCACCTCGGTTTTGGCCCCGTGCTCGGCGGCCAGCTAGGGAAACCTATCAAACCCACACATTCTGAAAACTAGACACCCGGGGGTTCCAGGGAGGTATGGCTTGCGTGGATCCCCCAACGTTTTCTTACCCAGAACCCCATGCAAACCTCGAATTTAGGTGGAAAAATCACTTTTTCCACACATTTTTGTGTGGGAAAGTTGTGGCATCGCCGGGCAGACATGCATTTCCTACCACCCAGTGTCCCCCAAGGTCTCCCGATAAAAATGATACCTCACTCGTGTGGGAGGCCCAAGTACCCGCGACAGGCTAGGGCCCAAAAGGTATTGAGGCGACATTAAAATTGCCTATCACAAAACAACCTGGTTTTGTGAGGGGGTCAACTCGGTTTTTGGCCCCGTGCTCGGCGGCCAGCTAGGGAAACCTATCAAACCCACACATTTCTGAAAACTAGACACCCGGGGGGTTCCATGGAGGTATGGCTTGCGTGGATCCCCCAACGTTTTCTTACCCAGAATCCCCTGCAAACCTCGAATTTAGGTGGAAAAAACACTTGTTCCACACATTTTTGTGTGGGAAAGTTGTGGCATCGCCGGGCAGACATGCATTTCCTACCACCCAGTGTTCCCCAAGGTCTCCCGATAAAAATGATACCTCACTCGTGTGGGAGGCCCAAGTACCCGCGACAGGCTAGGGCCCAAAAGGTATTGAGGCGACATTAAAATTGCCTATCACAAAACAACCTGGTTTTGTGAGGGGGTCACCTCGGTTTTTGGCCCCGTGCTCGGCGGCCAGCTAGGGAAACCTATCAAACCCACACAATTCTGAAAACTAGACACCCGGGGGGTTCCAGGGAGGTATGGCTTGCGTGGATCCCCCAACGTTTTCTTACCCAGAATCCCCTGCAAACCTCGAATTTAGGTGAAAAAATCACTTTTTCCACACATTTTTGTGTGGGAAAGTTGTGGCATCGCCGGGCAGACATGCATTTCCTACCACCCAGTGTTCCCCAAGATCTCCCGATAAAAATGATACCTCACTCGTGTGGGAGGCCCAAGTACCCGCGACAGGCTAGGGCCCAAAAGGTATTGAGGCGACATTAAAATTGCCTATCACAAAACAACCTGGTTTTGTGAGGGGGTCACCTCGGTTTTTGGCCCCGTGCTCGGCGGCCAGCTAGGGAAACCTATCAAACCCACACATTTCTGAAAACTAGACACCCGGGGGTTCCAGGGAGGTATGGCTTGTGTGGATCCCCCAACGTTTTCTTACCAGAATCCCCTGCAAACCTCGAATTTAGGTGGAAAAATCACTTTTTCCACACATTTTTGTGTGGGAAAGTTGTGGCATCGCCGGGCAGACATGCATTTCCTACCACCCAGTGTTCCCCAAGGTCTCCGATAAAAATGATACCTCACTCATGTGGGAGGCCCAAGTACCCGCGACAGGCTAGGGCCCAAAAGGTATTGAGGCGACATTAAAATTGCCTATCACAAAACAACCTGGTTTTGTGAGGGGGTCACCTCGGTTTTGGCCCCGTGCTCGGCGGCCAGCTAGGGAAACCTAACAAACCCACACATTTCTGAAAACTAGACACCCGGGGGGTTCCAGGGAGGTATGGCTTGCGTGGATCCCCCAACGTTTTCTTACCCAGAATCCCCTGCAAACCTCGGATTTAGGTGGAAAAATCACTTTTCCACACATTTTTGTGTGGGAAAGTTGTGGCATCGCCGGGCAGACATGCATTTCCTACCACCCAGTGTTCCGCAAGGTCTCCCGATAAAATGATACCTCACTCGTGTGGGAGGCCCAAGTACCCGCGACAGGCTAGGGCCCAAAGGTATTGAGGTGACATTAAATTGCCTATCACAAAACAACCTGGTTTTGTGAGGAGTCACCTCGGTTTTGGCCCCGTGCTCGGCGGCCAGCTAGGAAACCTATCAAACCCACACATTTCTGAAAACTAGACACCCGGGGGTTCCAGGGAGGTATGGCTTGCGTGGATCCCCAACGTTTTCTTACCCAGAATCCCTGCAAACCTCGAATTTAGGTGAAAAAATCACTTTTTCCACACATTTTTGTGTGGGAAGTTGTAGCATCGCCGGGCAGACACGCATTTCCTACCACCCAGCGTTCCCCAAGGTCTCCCGATAAAATGGTACCTCACTCGTGTGGGAGGCCCAAGTACCCGCGACAGGCTAGGGCCCAAAACATTTTGTGATAGGCAATTTTGATGTTGCCTCAATACGTTTTTGGCCCTTGCCTGTCGCGGGTACTTGGGCCTCCCACACGAGTGAGGCACCATTTTTATCGGGAGACCTTGGGGAACACTGGGTGGTAGGAAATGCGTGTCTGCCCGGCGATGCCACAACTTTCCCACACAAAAATGTGTGGAAAAAGTGATTTTTTCAGCTAAATTTGAGGTTTGCAGGGGATTCTGGCAAGAAAACGTTGGGGGATCCACGCAAGCCATACCTCCCTGGAACCACCCAGGCGTCTAGTTTTCAGAAATGTGTGGGTTTGATAGGTTTCCCTAGCTGGCCGCCGAGCACGGGGCCAAAACCGAGGTGACCCCCTTGCAAAACCAGGTTGTTTTGTGATAGGCAATTTTAATGTCACCTCAATACGTTTTGGGCCCTAGCCTGTCGCTGGTACTTGGGCCTCCCACACGAGTGAGGCACCATTTTTATCGGGAGACCTTGGGGAACACTGGGTGGTAGGAAATGCGTGTCTGCCCGGCGATGCCACAACTTTCCCACACAGAAATGTGTGGAAAAGTGATTTTTTCAGCTAAATTTGAGGTTTGCAGGGGATTCTGGGTAAGAAAACGTTGGGGGATCCACGCAAGCCATACCTCCCTGGTACCACCCGGGTGTCTAGTTTTCAGAAATGTGTGGGTTTGATAAGTTTCCCAAGCTGGCCGCCGAGCACGGGCCAAAACCGAGGTGACTCCCTTGCAAAACCAGGTTGTTTTGTGATAGGCAATTTTAATGTCACCTCAATATGTTTTGGGCCCTAGCCTGTCGCGGGTACTTAGGCCTCCCACACCAGTGAGGTACCATTTTTATCGGAAGACTTTGGGGAACGCGGGGTGGGTGGAATTTTGTGGATCCACGCAGATTCCAGAACTTTCCACCACAGAAATGTGAGGAAAATGTGTTTTTTTTTTACAATATTTTAGGTTTGCAAGGGATTCTGGGTAGCAGAACCTGGTGAGAGCCTGCCAAGTCACCCCATCCTGGATTCCCCTGGGTGTCTAGTTTTCAAAAATGTATAGGTTTCCTAGGGTTCCCTAGGTGCCGGCAGAGCTAGGGTTCAAAATCTACAGCTAGGCACTTTGTTGAAAAAGGGTCCGTTTTCACTGCGAAACGTGGTGTGTCCACGTTGCGTTTGGGCCGTTTCCTGTCGGGGTACTTAGGCCTCCCACACAAGTGAGGTACCATTTTTCTCAGAAGACTTTGGGGAACGCGGGGTGGGTGGAATTTTGTGGATCCACGCAGATTCCAGAACTTTCCACCACAGAAATGTGAGGAAAATGTGTTTTGTTTTACAATATTTTAGGTTTGCAAGGGATTCTGGGTAGCATAACCTGGTGAGAGCCGGCCAAGTCACCCCACCCTGGAGTCCCCTGGGTGTCTAGTTTTCAAAAATGTATAGGTTTCCTAGGTTTCCCTAGGTGCCGGCAGAGCTAGGGTTCAAAATCTATAGCTAGGCACTTTGTTGAAAAAGGGTCCGTTTTCAGTGCGAAAATGTGGTGTGTCCACGTTGCGTTTTGGGCCGTTTCCTGTCGCGGGTACTTAGGCCTCCCACACAAGTGAGGTAGCATTTTTCTCGGAAGACTTTGGGGAACGCGGGGTGGGTGTAATTTTGTGGATCCACGCAGATTCCAGAACTTTCCACCACAGAAATGTGAGGAAAATGTGTTTTTTTTTACAATATTTTAGGTTTGCAAGGGATTCTGGGTAGCATAACCTGGTGAGAGCAAGCCAAGTCACCCCATCCTGGAGTCCCCTGGGTGTCTAGTTTTCAAAAATGTATAGGTTTCCTAGGTTTCCCTAGGTGCCGGCAGAGCTATGGTTCAAAAATCTACAGCTAGGCACTTTGTTGAAAAAGGGTCCGTTTTCACTGTGAAAATGTGGTGTGTCCACGTTGCGTTTTGGGCCATTTCCTGTCGCGGGTACTTGGGCCTCCCACACAAGTGAGGTACCATTTTAACGGAAGACTTTGGGGAACGCGGGTGGGTGGAAATTTGTGGATCCACGCAGATTCCAGAACTTTCCACCACAGAAATGTGAGGAAAATGTGTTTTTTGGACAATTTTTTAAGTTTGCAAGGGATTCTGGGTAACAGAACCTGGTGAGAGCCAGTCAAGTCACCCCATCCTGGATTCCCCTGGGTGTCTACTTTTCAAAAATGTATAGGTTTGAAAGGTTTCCCTAGGTGCCGGCAGAGCTAGGGTTCAAAAACTACAGCTAGGCACTTTGTTGAAAAAGGGTCCGTTTTCACTGCGAAAATGTGGTGTGTCCACGTTGCGTTTTGGGCTGTTTCCTGTCGCGGGTACTTGGGCCTCCCACACAAGTGAGGTACCATTTTTATCGGAAGACTTTGGGGAAGGCGGGGTGGGTTGGAATTTTGTGGATCCACGCAGATTCCAGAACTTTCCACCACAGAAATGTGAGGAAACTTTGTTTTTTTGGACAATATTTTAGGTTTGCAAGGGATTCTGGGTAACAGAAGCTGGTGAGAGGCAGTCAAGTCACCCCATCCTGGATTCCCCTGGGTGTCTAGTTTTCAAAAATGTATAGGTTTGCTAGGTTTCCCTAGGTGCTGGCAGAGCTAGGGTTCAAAAACTACAGCTAGGCACTTTGCCAAATAAGGGACATTTTTCACAGTGAAATTGAGGTGTGTCCACGTTGTGTTTTGCGCCGTTTCCTGACGCGGACACTAGGCCTACCCACACAAGTGAGGTACCATTTTTCTCAGAAGACTTTGGGGAACGCGGGGTGGGTAGAAATTTGTGGATCCATGCAGATTCCAGGACTTTCCACCACAGAAATGTGAGGAAAATGTGGTTTTTTTGACAATTTTTTAGGGTTTGCAAGGGATTCTGGGTAACAGAACCTGGTGAGAGGCAGTAAAGTCACCCCATCCTGGATTCCCCTGGGTGTCTAGTATTCAAAAATATATAGGTTTGCTAGGTTTCCCTAGATGCAGGCAGAGCTAGGATTCAAAAACTACAGCTAGGCACTTTGCCAAAAAGGGTCATTTTCACTGTGAAATTGGGGTGGGTCCACGTTGCGTTTTGCGCGATTTCCTGTCGCGGGCTCTAGGCCTACCCACACAAGTGAGGTACCATTTTTCTCGGAAGACTTTGGGGAACGCGGGGTGGGTAGAAATTTGTGGATCCACGCAGATTCCAGGACTTTCCACCACAGAAATGTGAGGAAAATGTGTTTTTCTTGACAATTTTTTAGGTTTGCAAGGGATTCTGGGTAACAGAACCTGGTGAGAGGCAGTAGAGTCACCCCATCCTGGATTCCCCTGGGTGTCTAGTTTTCAAAAATATATAGGTTTGCTAGGTTTCCCTAGATGCAGGCAGAGCTAGGATTCAAAACTACAGCTAGGCACTTTGCCAAAAAAGGGTCATTTTTCACTGTGAAATTGGGGTGTGTCCACGTTGCGTTTTGCGCGATTTCCTGTTTCGGGCTCTAGGCCTACCCACACAAGTGAGGTACCATTTTTCTCGGAAGACTTTGGGGAACGCGGGGTGGGTAGAAATTTGTGGATCCACGCAGATTCCAGGACTTTCCACCACAGAAATGTGAGGAAAATGTGTTTTTTTTTTACAATAATTTAGGTTTGCAAGGGATTCTGGGTAACAGAACCTGGTGAGAGGCAGTAGAGTCACCCCATCCTGGATTCCCCTGGGTGTCTAGTTTTCAAAAATATATAGGTTTGCTAGGTTTCCCTAGATGCAGGCAGAGCTAGGATTCAAAAACTACAGCTAGGCACTTTGCCAAAAAAGGGTCATTTTTCACTGTGAAATTGGGGTGTGTCCACGTTGCGTTTTGCGCGATTTCCTGTCGCGGGCTCTAGGCCTACCCACACAAGTGAGGTACCATTTTTCTCGGAAGACTTTGGGGAACGCGGGGTGGGTAGACATTTGTGGATCCATGCAGATTCCAGAACTTTCCACCACAGAAATGTGAGGAAAATTTGTTTTTTTTGACAATGTTTTAGGTTTGCAAGGGATTCTGGGTAACAGAACCTGGTGAAAGCCAGTCAAGTCACCCCATCCTGGATTCCCCTGGGTGTCTAGTTTTCAAAAATGTATAGGTTTGCTAGGTTTCCCTGGGTGCCGGCAGAGCAAGGGTTCAAAAACTACAGCTAGGCACTTTGCAAAAAAAGGGTAATTTTTCATTGTGAAAATGTGGTGTGTTCACGTTGCGTTTTGAGCCGTTTCCTGTCGTGGGCACTATGCCTACCCACACAAGTGAGGTACCATTTTTATCGGGACACTTACGGTAATTCAGATTTGTAAAGCAACTGTTATTACCTATTGACTTTCGATGCATTTCTGCCTTCCAAATGAAAGACAATGTGTAAAAAGAAGTTATTTTGAAAAATGACCTATAATTCTCATGCTAGTATGAGTATTACCAATTTCAGAAATGTGCAAATATCTACTGTTTCTAAACTCTATATTGTGTTCCCATTTCAGAAATGCATAGGAGTCTTTCATACCGAATATTCCATGTATACATTTTCCCAGAATAATTGCTATATACCCGGTACATAATAAAAACCATTGCAAGACGCTGCTCAGTTTTTGGCTCTGGGTTCGTCGGGTTCTTGGTGAACCTACAAGTCCTATATATCCCCACAACCAGTAAGGTCCAGTGGATGTAACGGTATATTGCTTTCAAAGAGCAGTCATAATTAGAAGAAGTTACAGGTGAAAACGTTGACACAAAAGGCTGTTTTTTTCAACTAATTTTCCATTTTTCCTATATTTAACTGTTAGTTTCTATAAAGAAACCTTGATGGATTTACACAAATGACCCCTTGCTGAATTCAGCATTTTGTCTGCTTTTCTAAAATGTATAGATTTCTAGGATCCATTATTGCTTTCATACCCATTTCTACCATTAACTGGAAGGAGGTTGAAAGCACAAAAAATAGCAAAAAAGGCTATGTCCCAGAAAAATGCCAAAACTGTGTAAAATGTTTTGGTTTTCTGACAAAAGTCTGTCATTCCCTAAAATCTGGGAAAATGGAGATTTCAGCCCCACAAACCCTTTTTGATACCATTTGCAGGGAAAAACCCAGACGCTTTCATATGCGGGACTTTTTTCCCATTTTTCCCCCAAAAACCAAAATTTAGCTGTATTTTGGCTAAAATCTGGGACCCCTCCAGGGGAATCCACAAACCCTGGGTACCTTTAGAATCCCCATGATGTTGGAAGAAAAGGACGCAAATTTGACGTGGATACCTTATGTGGTCAAAAAGTTACAGAGGCCTAATCGCGAACTACTACAAATAGCCAAAAAAGGGCTCAGCACTGGGGGGGAAAAGGCCCAGCAGTTAAGGGGTTAAAGGCGGGGCCTGAAGGCCCAGCCTCCTGCTCCTTATCTCCAAGGAGGGCCTAGATGATAAATCTAGCCACCCCACCCCCTCTACCTGGACTGACGTGTGCACAGGTGTAGGATAAGGGGCACGCGCCCTCGTGCCCTTCAGTATCCTGAGCCCCGCCCCCCACCTACTTTGGCCACATCATCCTGCTCTGAGGGGCGAGACAGGCTGGGAGGCTCTTCCACCTGCCCCCATGCTTGAAGGCAGCAGGAGCACACTTTGCGCTCCTGCCTCGTCCTGTGCTTTGTTTCCTCAGCAGCAGCAGCTCCTCCATACAGGCCGCTACCGCCGCAGCAACTCCGCCCGACGCCTAGCGTGCCGGTTGCTCCATGCCCTCCCAGGCCTGGTCAAGAACAGCGGGTCTGAGCAGATCAGCTCTCCCTGCCGCTCCCAGTGTCAAGAGGGCAGCCCTGATGCCCTCGTTGGTGGGAGTCGCCATGCTGCTCCTGCCAACTCCAGACCTCCCACCCACGCCGGTAAGATGTCGGCCTCACACACACCTCCCACTCTACTCCGCTCTGCGCTAATCCCCAGGCCTAACCCCAGACACCTGAAATAAACTGACCCTACCCTTTTGGTTCTAGGCATCGGAAGAGGCCGGATGTGCCTCCTCCAGTGCCTATGTATCCCACTTAGAACCCGCCCCTTCCCCTTAAACTACCCTATCTCCACACTGTTTCGTGTCCCCGCATGAAGTACCCCGGGACAAGACGGGTCTGCGACCCTCACTTACCCTGGGGGCCGACACTGTGTTCAAACCGGAGTGCGTGCACAAATCAGGACACCGAGTTGTGGGCTGATTGCAGGGCGGGGCCATTGCCTCACTGGTAATTATATTGCTGGGTAATTACCCCATGCCCACAGTTCTCCCTAGACACACTTCAGTAGAACAAACCTGGCGAAAATGTCCAGGTGAGGAGGATCCAAACAATATGAACATGATAATCGTTGCGCAAAATTCCAATATCGCATGTTATGCCTCATTCTGACCTGTATTTACAACACTCTACCGTCGAGCGTTAGTATTTTCCGGATGCAGTGAACACCACCCGTTTTACACAGAATGTGGGTCTCTGAATGACAAAGTATCTACGTGAAGCTGACTCCACTGTGACACTGCCCTATAAAAAACGATTTTTTTACAATATTAGATTGACTTACCCATTGTAGCGTGACACCACACAGACCCTGTAAAGCCCTGGCGTTAACTAAACGTGTGCTAAAGTCTTAAAGAGCAAACACATTAACAAAATGACTAAACTCACCGTATCTTAATTTGGCATTTTTAATAGAAACAATTACAGCGGCATAGAAAGTAGAGCACAGTAATGAAGAAAATAACGTAGCGCTGCCCTTTGGCAGAAAAAAAGACACTTTTTTATTACAAAAGAACATGAAAACAGAGGCATATGTCTTTATTGCGGTGCTCCATTTTAATTTTTGTTTACTGCGATTGAAAATCATTATGTTTTAATAATGGTGACAAACACCCTACTACCTAATGCAAAGATACATTTCTATTTTGATTGCATTATTGCCCTAATACTGTACCAACGAGCTCAGATTTCTTCGGAACAAAATTGATTGGAAATGATATCTACACGAAAGCATCGTTAATGTCATTACAGCAGGATGGGAGTAAATTAAACTGTATTTAGGCACCAAAGTATTTAATTTCATTGAATTTGAGTAGGAGTCAGGCATTATGAGGTCCATTTTTAAAGAAATCGCTAATGTTTTTACATCTGTGTAGGAGAAAATTAAATAAAAACACTCCTGAACTGCTAATACCATTTTAATTGAATGTCATTCAGCCTGTATCTGCTGGGCACTCAAGTAAATAATGAACCCTCTTGAAAAAGGCCCAGCAGACTAGAGAATCTGTACCGCCGCTGCCGTGCAAGGTTACTCCGCCATCTAGCTGTTCGGGGTTTATATTAAAAATAATTAGCAAGATGGACGTCAAGCCGTTCGCGCAACGCATTTGCAAACCAACCTAAATTTGCATTCGTTTTAAGAGCAGGGTAATTTGTAACAAAGTTATTTTGCATTTGCAAGACCTGGGCTGGTTAAATTGATGCTTTATTAATGCAAAATCCTATATCGCAGTGTATTTGAGATCTGAAAGGTCAACACTGTAATGTCAACGCTGTCCAGAACGGATGAGGGACAGCTGCCTACATCGGGGTTAATAGGTATAATGTATAGGGGTATACCGACTTGGGAAGTCCCCTGTCTTGAAACATCCCATAATATATTTTCACCTTCATAGTCTTGAGCAGTTACAATGACAATGGGGGCATCTTTTATTGCCCATAGTGATTGTGGAAACATGTCCCACTTTCACTCAGGGCTCTGGTACGGCTTTGTAGCTGTCCCCTACTCAGGGCCCACTGGCACCATTCAGCTGATCACATTGGGCCGACCAGCAAAGATATCCACCCCTTCATGGGTGGTACATTCTGTTGCAGCAAATCATCACCGCCAGCAAGCTTGGATGACAGAGGGTTAGGCATTGCCTAGAGACGTTTCACCTGTCTACACCCAACTTCAGATCCATGGGCAAAGTTTAAACTCTTCTGCCCCTAATAGTGTGTTATGTCAGAAACTTGTAAAGTGCCTGGTTACACCATTCGGAGTGTCCCCGCGCTAGGATTCTCCTTGAAGCATCATGAGAGCCCGCCACAGTAACTAGTTTACCATAGATTGCCTGAAGAACCAGGTCTTTAGTTTTTTGCGAAACAAAACTTCAGAGGGTTGCATTCTAAAGTCCACAGGGAGGAGGTTCCACATCTTGGCCGTCAAGAAGCTAAAGGAGCCACCACCCAGATAAACTCTTTGAAATTTGGGTATCATTAGCCTGGCAGTCCCTGAGGATCTGAGGCATTTATTTGGAGGGTAAGGTTGAATCATAGGGAAACGATAGCGAGGACCCTTCCAATTTTAGATTCTTTGGCAGAAGCATAGCGCTTTAAAAGCTACTCTGTCCTGAATAGGAAGCCAGTGAAGTTTAGCAAGAGCAGTACCCAAAGAGAAGTGTCTTGGGATATTCAAGAGCATGCTCCCCTCGGCATTCTGGACCTTTTGCATCATTTTTATCCTGCATTTGGAGACACCAAGGTAGAGTACAATGCTATAATCCAAGCACGACACTACAAGCGCCTGGATGGCCGTTTTCCTTGCCAAATCTGGCAGGAGTGCTAAGATTTTACGAACCATCTTCAAGATTCCAAAGCAAGTTCCAGCTAGAGTAGAAATCTGGTGATCAAAGGTCAGCAAGGAATCAAAAATACACAGGATACACCTTTCTAGGTGTTACCTTTAACAAAAAAAGTGTGAAAGGACAAGATGGCACCTCACGTGCGCACCACCAGTCGAGCTTGCTGATTGGTACTCACCAGCTATGCTCACTTTTCTCATCATTGGCCACCATCTTGCCCAAATAATGTGTGTTCCCAAAAATTAGTGCCAAAAAATTATAGTGCCAGTTGTAATGTGTATTTCACAATTACCACCAAAAACATGACCCCGTGAAAATAAAATTGAGAAAAGTAGCACGGTTACAAACTTTTATTCTTCACTTGTGCACTTATTCAAATTTTAAAACCGGCTGCTTTACGCAGACCTTTGCCGCAGACATTTGCCAACATGTTTCATTGCCCCTATTACTTCAAGGCAATTTCGTCAGGGCTGGGTCATCAATCACCAATTTTGGACACTGGTAACTCGGTATATAATGACTGTCAGAAGCAAAAAGAATACGGCCCAGTTATTAAAAACATTCACTCTTCAATGATTCAAATACACATCATTATGACGTATTACAAATCTCATTACCATGTGGGAGCCTATGTCATTCGTACCAGCTCTCCACTCCGTCAACTTGAGGAGACTTCCTGTCGTGAGTCCCTCTCTTTAGGCGTGCACTCAATTGTAGTGCCAATTTCTAAACATCAAGAAACAACTGATAAACATCTCGTTTCCCATGTAACCGCAACTCGAACACCTTAATCATCCTGCATTAGACAGTGATTACCCCATCGTTGCCTCGTTACTCTTTTCAATAGCCTACTGTGCTTTATAAGACTGGCCTCTCGTATTTCATTCATCAGCCTACTTGCAGCCTCTAAACTTGCACTATGCACCCTCTTTTTCATTTCCATGGAACGCGTTATGTCAAAGTCTCACTCCCGATACCGGGTCACTCTACCGGGTCACTCTTAACACCCTTCTCTTTCATTTTCACGGAGCGCGTTATATTAAACTCTCGCTCCCGAAACCAGATCACTCTAATTCTGAAGCCTCCAACTCCGCCTGCTATCTTTTAAAGTAATTAACTTACTTTGAGCCCCTCATTGCGCGCATAACCACCTTACCGCCTTTTTCTCCACGGAGCGCTTTGAATCCACCCTCGCTCCCGAAGCCGAGTCGCAGAGGTTTACAAACCTCCCGCTCCGCCTCGCATCACGTCGCTGCACCGACGTGATCATCACGTGGCAGGGGCCGGCAGTACACGTCACATGACTTAGGCATCGACTATGGCGGCCATCTTAGACTTCCCATAGTTGGCCCACAACTCCACTGTGACACATCACCACAGAGAGCTGCAAAGGGGTAGTCTCTTCCATTTTCAATTGAAACACATCCTCATATTATTATTAACTCTCGATGGTTTTTAAAGTTAATGAAACATCATGAAATTCACTTTCTTTCTTAAGCTACTCCACTGGATGCTATTCTGGTTGCAGTCTTACTCATCTCAAATCCCCCTCCACTACAATTCAGTGGGCTTCCTACTTGACAGCAAAACACTGCTCTGTCATTCAGATTCCTACTTTTTGGTGACTAGAACAACATATCACCCAACCTATTTCTTCAGTGCTTTTTTCTTTTTTTCAACAACATGTTCTCTCAAGAACCTTTATTGTTCCACAATGTTTATAACACAAACAATCATCTTTTATGTAGGTAGGCTCAAATACTGAGAACTTTTGAAAGAACTCACCCTCTCGGATACCAATAGATACAAACAACGCTTTCAGGAGTGGATCATCTATGATGTTTAGTTTCTGACTTTATTCCATTCAATAAAGTCGTTTAACCCAATCTGGTCACATTTCTCCTGAAAAATCCAGCGCGCCTCTTTATTAGCAAGGACCCTGTCTATACTATATGGGTCCCCCCTACTTTTTCTAGCACCACCCATGTAAAGGAATGCTTATGTTCATTGCAGTGTTGTACTAGTTTAGTTGACAATTTTCCGGATTTTATAGTACTCAAATGTTCCTGTATTCTCACTTTGATTTTCCGTGTGGTGAGCCCTATATAATGCAGTCCACACTGACATGTCAACCTATATACGACATTCATCGTTTTGCAGTTACTGAACTGGGTCAGATGCCATGTTCTTCCAGATTGCAAAACCACCTCCAGCGTCTTTCTTGTAAGATTGCATACTGAACATGTCCCGCAAGGGTAATGTCCCGGGGGAACCGTAGTCTCTTTCTGTAATGGTTTAGAACGGGAATGTACCAATTTGTCCTTAAGATTGCTGGACCGTCTAAAAGCAAACCTTGGGGGTGGCATTTTGAAGTCAGTCGTAGACAGTAAAGTCCAGTGTTTCCTTATTGATTGTCTAATCTGCGTTTATCATCAGTCTAACCCCTTCCAGAGGAACATCCGCCTTCCAGAAAATCAAAGTGAGAATACAGGAACATTGGAGTACTATAAAATCCGAAAAATTGTCAACTAAACTAGTACAACACTGCAATGAACATAAGCATTCCTTTACATGGGTGGTGCTAGAAAAAGTAGGGGGCGACCCATATAGTATAGACAGGGTCCTTGCTACTAAAGAGGCGCGCTGGATTTTTCAGGAGAAATGTGACCAGATTGGGTTAAACGACTTTATTGAATGGAATAAAGTCAGAAACTAAACATCATAGATGATCCACTCCTGAAAGCGCTGTTTGTATCTATTGGTATCCGAGAGGGTGAGTTCTTTCAAAAGTTCTCAGTATTTGAGCCTTACTACATAAAAGATGATTGTTTGTGTTATAAACATTGTGGAACAATAAAGGTTCTTGAGAGAACATGTTGTTGAAAAAAAGAAAAAAGCACTGAAGAAATAGGTTAGGTGATATGTTGTTCTAGTCACCAAAAAGTAGGAATCTGAATGACAGAGCAGTGTTTTGCTGTCAAGTAGGAAGCCCACTGAATTATAGTGGAGGGGGATTTGAGATGAGTAAGACTGCATCCAGAATAGCATCCAGTGGAGTAGCTTAAGAAAGAAAGTGAATTTCATGATGTTTCATTAACTTTAAAAACCATCGAGAGTTAATAATAATATGAGGATGTGTTTCAATTGAAAATGGAAGAGACTACCCCTTTGCAGCTCTCTGCGGTGATGTGTCACAGTGGAGTTGTGGGCCAACTATGGGAAGTCTAAGATGGCCGCCACAGTCGATGCCTAAGTCATGTGACGTGTACTGCCGGCCCCTGCCACGTGATGATCACGTCGGTGCAGCGACGTGATGCGAGGCGGAGCGGGAGGTTTGTAAACCTCTGCGACCCGGCTTCGGGAGCGAGGGTGGATTCAAAGCGCTCCGTGGAGAAAAAGGCGGTAAGGTGGTTATGCGCGCAATGAGGCGCTCAAAGTAAGTTAATTACTTTAAAAGATAGCAGGCGGAGTTGGAGGCTTCAGAATTAGAGTGATCCTGGTTTCAGGAGCGTGAGTTTAATATAACGCGCTCAGTGAAAATGAAAGAGAAGGGTGTTAAGAGTGACCCGGTAGAGTGACCCGGTATCGGGAGTGAGACTTTGACATAACGCGTTCCATGGAAATGAAAAAGAGGGTGCATAGTGCAAGTTTAGAGGCTGCAAGTAGGCTGATGAATGAAATACGAGAGGCCAGTCTTATAAAGCACAGTAGGCTATTGAAAAGAGTAACGAGGCTACGATGGGGTAATCACTGTCTAATGCAGGATGATTAAGGTGTTCGAGTTGCGGTTACATGGGAAACGAGATGTTTATCAGTTGTTTCTTGATGTTTAGAAATTGGCACTACAATTGAGTGCACGCCTAAAGAGAGGGACTCACGACTGGAAGTCTCCTCAAGTTGACGGAGTGGAGAGCTGGTACGAATGACATAGGCTCCCACACATTTGTAATACGTCATAATGATGTGTATTTGAATCATTGAAGAGTGAATGTTTTTAATAACTGGGCCGTATTCTTTTTGCTTCTGACAGTCATTATATACCGAGTTACCAGTATCCAAAATTGGTGATTGATGACCCAGCCCTGACGAAATTGCCTTGAAGTAATAGGGGCAATGAAACATGTTGTCAAATGTCTGCGGCAAAGGTCTGCGTAAAGCAGCCGGTTTTAAAATTTGAATAAGTGCACAAGTGAAGAATAAAAGTTGGTAACCGTGCTACTTATCTCAATTTTATTTTCACGGGGTCATGTTTTGGTGGTAATTGTGAAATACACATTACAACTGGCACTATAATTTTTTGGCACTAATTTTTGGGGACACACATTATTTGGGCAAGATGGTGGCCAATGGTGAGAAAAGTGAGCATAGCTGGTGAGTACCAATCAGCAAGCTCGACTGGTGGTGCGCACGTGAGGTGCCATCTTGTCCTTTCACACTTTTTTTGTTAAAGGTAACACCTAGATAGGTGTATCCTGTGTATTTCTCATACTAATTAAGATACACCCCTATGTATAGAGGGGGTATGTGGTTTTTTGACTGTCAGTCGCAAAAAGATTGAATTTTAGAAAAATTAGGCAGTAAAGTGGTAGGACACTACCTCTAATTTAAGTGAGGAGTGATAGATAAATAGTGAAGGAATCCCTGCCTCCACTTATACGTATACCTCAAGAAGAGGAGCCTTACATGAACAGGTCTTTTTGATTTAATGATATGTTGAGAGAAGGGCGACCTGTGAATTTTTTCCCTAAGTAGCTCCTTTTGGATTGAGTGAGCAGCAAGGAATCAAACCAGATCCCAAGTTTTTTTATCTTATATTTGGGAAAAGGTACCGGACCTAATTCAGATGGCCACCATGTAGTCATGTATATAGACGGGTGCTTGCCCACCACTAGGACTTCGGTCTTACCTGCATTAAGTCAAAGGGAGCTGGAAGCCATCCATTTTGCCAGGTCAACCAGACATGCTTTGAAGTTGGAAGCAGCTTCACCTTGATCCTGTGCCAAGGTAATGATCAGCTTTACTTTGTGACACTCTATTACCTCCACCAGGGAGCACATATATACATTAATCAGGGTCGGACTCAGAGCTGAACCCAGAGGCATCCCTTGCTGCAGCGAAAAGATCTCTGAGGTGTGTGACTGCTGAAAAACCTGGAAGGGGCGATCCTGGAGGAAATCCATAATCCAGTCAAGAGCGCAGCCCCCCACACCAAGCTTCCAGAGTCGTTGAAGTAGTAGGCCGTGGGACACGGTATCAAAGGCCGCAATAAGGTCCAGCATAATCAGGGCTGTTGTCTTACCTTCATCTGCAGTGAGTCTAAGGGATTCAGAAGAAGAACTGATTCAGTGCTGAACATAGGCCTAAACCCAGATTGGGTCTCATAGAGTAGATTATTTTATTCGATAAACGGAGTCAGCTGCTGATTGAAATATTTTTCAGCAACCTTGGCAAAATGCGGAGTAAGGAGAATGGTTTCAGATTCTCAGGTAGAGAGGGATCCAAGGAAGGCTTCTTTAGCAGAGGAACCACCATCGCTTGACTCCAGTCTAATGGAACATGGCCGGTAGAAAAAGATAAGGTTAGTAGTTTGCAGAGCAGGTGGGCAATGGTTTCCTCACCCCGCTTCATCATGTCAGGTGAAACCGGGTCAAGAGGGGATCCTGATTTCACTTTGGAAAGAAGATTGCCAGTCTCAGTCACAGTTAGGGTCTTAAGACTAGAAAAAACCCCTGAGGAGATGAGCCGTGGTTCCTCAGGTAGAGAAAATGTATAGTTCCTAACAGGTTCAGGGAAAGAAGCATGGATAGTATATATCTTCTCTGATAAATACCATGCAGCCAGGTGACAGTAGTCAGTTGAGGGAGAGTAGTGACCAACACTTGCTCGAGGGAAGTAAGAGATGACTATGTGAAAGATCTCCAGAGGTGAGCCCCCAGATGGCTCAATTTTATGGTCAAAGTATTTGGTGCATGTTCTTTTGATTTGTTTGTGATGGTTTTACAGTGCATCAAGGTATATGATTTTGTCATCTAACTTGTAGCTTCTCTGCCACAGGTGCTCCAGCCATTTGCATGCCTTTTTCATAATGAAAAGTTCCTTAGTACTCAGCTGTCAGTTTATGACAGGTGCTATTACAAAGTTTCAGAGGAGCAAGTGTGTCCAGTGCCCTAGTTATCCAGATGACAATTTGTTGATTAGCGATCTGCAGACATATGTTAAGTTCTGGGGTGTTAAGATTCAGCTCAGCTGTGAAAGCGGATGGTGCAATCGAAGACCATTTGAGTGTTTTTATAGCAGAGATACCAGGAGCACGAGGGATTGAAGAGGTATCCGCAATCTGAAAAGGAAGAATGAAATGATCTGACCAAGTGATGGGAACAAGGGGGGAAAATTTCACCAACAAAAAATTAGAAAAAAAGGGGTCAAGAATATGACCAAAAATGTGGGTGGGGACCTGATTAAACTGAGGCAACTCCAGGTCTTTAACTAAGCACGATGCTGTATGACAGCTCACATCTTCAAAATGTATATTTAGATCAACCAAGATTACGGAATTAGAGTAGCGAATGGCGTATGAAGGAAGTAAGTCCATAAAGGCATTTGTGAATGCCGGAGCGAGGGGAGGTGGACGATAGACAAGGAGACCTGCCACAGAATGGGAACTGGTTAATGATAGAGTAAAGAAGGCCGCCTCGCAGCCAGTGATTGTAAGTTCCGTTAGACTGCAGTGAAGATGTCGCTTGAAAATCACTGCGGGCCCCCCTCCCCTTTTTGTTAGGTCTGTCCACTCTCAGAATTGCATAATCCTGAGGCACAGCATCCAGAATCTCCGGTGAAGACTGAGTATTCAGTCAAGTGTCCACAACAAACAAGTCAGATGGCTGTTGGCTAGTCAGTAGCTCAGCAATCTCAAACCCTGGTTTGGCAAGAGAGCAGCAATTTAGTAGCAAACAAGTGATAGGAACAACTTATTTATTTAGATAAAAACTGTTCTAGTCAGGCATTAATATGAATCGACAAAGGGTCACATTGTAACCCATAAAGGGTCAAGTGTCTACTGACAGAGAAAATACAGGAAATAAATGTCACCGCTGATCTGAAAAGGCTCGATCTTACTCAGTCCTTTTGGCTTAGAGAGAATTACTCACTTTTCCAGTGGTTTTGTAAGCGTGTTTTATCTGATGTAGTGAACGCAAAGCAAAAGGAAAACTCAACAGCATTGATTTGAGACATTTTAAAAGTGTTGCCCCTTTGTTCTTAGAGGGACTTTCACTATTCACCTATTTCTCAACTTTCACCCTTTTAGAATCAAAATCATTTGATTTAATGAATAATGTGTACAAAAATCCCTATATCACTGCTTCCCAAACTTTTTAGAAGCACCCAATTTTTAAAAAGACAAACTTTCGTGACCCACCTAGCTTTAATGGACAAGAGGGGCGCAGTTTTTTAATGTAAATAAAACTTTCTGTGGTTTTACTCTCTCATTTACTTGCAGTACATTTTGCATTGAAATGGCCACTAAATTTGCACAGGCATACAGTTTGATAAAACTGTATTGAAAGCAAATGATAATGTATGGAAATCATGTTTCGTTGAATAATTATCATTTGTTCATCACCATGTAAAGTATTTTGTTTGTTTTCACCCTATTAAAATCTTCGCTTCCATTACAAAAAATGTGCTTCATTTTTGCTTTCCTAACTGATGAATGTGTACAGTTCATTTACAGGTAATTACATTTTGTTGTGTGTTAGAAAAAATTACATCCTACAGCCTTTCCTTTCACACTCCCTATATCCCAGCAAAATTGTTATATAATTGACTTTTCTTTTTGTTTCTCTGACTTCAAAGTGAGAGGAGTTTGTAAACACCAGTCCCCATGTTAAAAAATGTACGCAGCAATTTGTCAGAGACATTGCCTCACATTCGATCTCTGTCTTTGAAGCGCAGTGGTTTATTTTAAAACAAAGGGGCATATGTACAAGGAGTTAACGCTGCGTTAGCGGCACTTTTCCGTCGGTTTTGCGGCGATATTTTTATTGCCATATGTACAAGCTGTCGCTAACCTCTCTTAGCGGCAGTTTTCCGGCGAAAACGTCCATTATAAAGATCGCCACTTCTGTTAGCGATAATGACATGCAAGGGAGGCGTTCCCATGCAAAAACGGTCGCTAACCCCACTTTGCGATATTTACAAGGGGATTCTTTTAGTTTGGAGGACCAAAAAAACTGCCTCTAACTGCAGTTAGAGGCAGTTTTTTAAGACCAGAAAATAGCTGGTCTTAAAAATGGAGATAACACTTGGGGCCTCATTTCAGCAGGTTTTGTTGCTGGACTGCGCTGCAAGCAATGTTGCTGCGCTGCCCTGCGACAAAACTACAGAGCAGGACTGCGCACCATCAATAAGATAGTGCGCATTCCTGGGCCTCACTCATGAAAAATGTTGCAGCGCTGCGACAAGACAGCGTTGCAACACTTTTCACTACCCCCTTCTTGTGACACCACAGATGTGCTGTATTCACTGGACAGCGCTCCATGACGCAAGTAATGACAGATACGTCTGGAATCCTGACGTATCTGTCTGCGCTAAAGTCACGCATTGCTGCAGTCGTGTCACAACCATGACACAACTCCAGCAATGCATGGGACCAGCCTATCCCTGTGGCACTGCATCACCCTTACGCCTGCCATCATGCAGGCGTGAAGTACTGAAGCAATGCCGTTCTTGAGGGGTGCCCGGGTGTCGGCGCAGTTGGAGATCCATCGGTGGCGGTTGCGCGCTGTGGTGTCATCGTCTGTAAGCATTGGCGGAGTGGTGGTGCTGAGGGAGTTGACAAGACGTACTTCACTGGCCTTGATCCAGCTGCGAGGGGGGCGATGATGGCGGTTGTGTACGGTGGGCATGGTGAAGACGTGATGTATACAATGATGGTCGGTCTAGGAGAGTCCGGTGGTGTGGCTGTAGTTGAAGGTCCCGCTGGCGGAGGAGACGTGCTCGACCATGTGTCCTGCTATGTGGCTTGCTGCGGTGACTAGCTGCTTGAGTCTGATGTTGGGGAGCTACCCCAGGAGGGGGTGGTGTTCTGGTCACTGGAGTTGTCCAGGTGGAACTTCAGTTCGCCGAGTAGGATGTCGTCGGTGGATGGGAGAGCCTGGTGTGCAATGAGGTCTACAATGGTATTTGAGAATGGGTGTCCTGTCCATGGCCCGGGGGGCCTGCAGATGAGGGTGCTGCAGAGGATGGGGTTGGTCCTGATCTGGAAGTTAAGGTGTTCCATGGTCACCGTTGGGTCATTAGAGTGCGTGGTCAGTCGGAGTGTGCTTCTGTAGGTGATGGCAATGCCTCCTCCTGGACAGTCGGGGTGGTCCTTGCGGGTGATTTAGTAGCAGTCAGTGATGGCGATGGCGATGGCGATGTCCGGTCCAGAGCAGATGTTGGTCCTGGCAGGCGATGTGTGGCGTCCAGGGTTGATGGCGAGGAGGGTGCTAGCGCCATAGGGGTGGAGTGTCCGAGAGGAAGGCTCCTTGGTGCTGAGCGCGGTCCAGGGGCAGACGGACGCAGACGAGCTTGCCTATGGCTTGCCTTTGGCACAGGAGACGTCCATTACAATGCAGGCATTACATCGTAATGCCTTTACAATGCAAATCCAACAACGCCGGTGCCTTTACATCGCATTCCATTACAACGCATTGTGAGGTCAGTAATGGGGTATTTTTAATTTTGTAGGGTGGGTAGGGGTTTCGGGTGTCGGAGATGAAATGTGGGGTGTATTATGGGGTAATATTTGAAATTTGGGGTGTGCATTTGGGGTCAATCATGAAAATTGGGGTGTGCATTTGGGTCAAATATGAAAATTGGGGTGTGCATTTGGGTCAAATATGATTTTTAGGGTGTGTTTTGGGGGCTCAAAGATGAATTTTAGGGTTCAGGGTTTGCTTTGGGGTGCAAGGGTCAGTTTTAGGGTTGCATTCACTCACATCTCCGCAATCCAACACCTTCCCTACTGTTGCAATATGCCTAGTATTACTATGCATTGTAATGGAATGCGATATGATGGTATGCGTCGTAACTCCATATATACCTTTGGCACACCAGTGGTACGCCCGCTGCGCATGGCCGCACAGAGGCCGCCATTGAGCAGTGCTGCGGGGGGGACTGGACAGCTGGGAGGTGGAAAACGCCGGAAAGAACACTGGATGGGGCATGGAGAAGGGTGTGTGTGTGTGAGCGGGTGTTGTAAATATTTACATGAGAGAAATCTTACCTCGAGGCCGGGTCCCGTGTCTTCGTTGCTCCTGCTTTCCTGAGTCTGCTTCCAGGAACAGGAAGTAGGCAGCCAGGCTCCCTCCCCTAAGCCAATCACAATGCTGCAATGCAGCATTGGGATTGGTCATTGGCGCCGGGATGAGGCATTCAGCCAGGGGCTGGAGGTGGGGCATGTTCTCCATGCAGGCTGTAATGCAGCCTGCATTGCGAACAGGACAGTGCGCATGACTGCTTTGTGTGGCCTGAGCGGGCTGACCAAACAGTCACTGCGCACTTGATTGGGCATGCCACTCCGCCCCTGCCCTGCTCCGTGAGTGGAGCAGCCCTACCCACCCTCCAGCCCGCAACGGAAACATGGCACCATAACATCAGGAAGTTATCATCATGTGATGATTGTTCCTCTTCTTGCACTGCTTGGAAGCAGTGGGGCGACGCTCTTCCGCCATAGCGGATGAGCCGACACTGGGGGTGCGTCATTTACTGGTGCTAGGCCTGGGAGACTTGACCCCCGGGCCTCCTCCGCTACGTGTCGCACCTTCTCCTTACCTGGACATTGACACCATGGTGCAATCCGCTAAACTCTCTCCAAATCTGTGACTCACCCAGCAGGAGCCTCAGCCAGGTGGGATTTCACAAGCGTGGGTACAGCAGTCGCTGCCAAGTCCGCTGGTGAACCTCCCAATGCAGTTGATGCAGCAGGGCCCCCTTAGGCGTGAACTTGCAGCGCTCCTGCAACACAAGTTTGGCGCAGCTCAGGGGCCTCACCCTCCACGGCGTCCGGCCAGGGCAACCTCATCCGGCCTGTGATGCAGGGAGGTGCCGCCCACCATTGGTAATCCTTTCTGTGCACCCCGGTGTAGTGGTGGATCGTAGTATGCGATGCAGACCTCCCTACGGTGGTGCGCAGGAGCACCTCTACCATTCACAGCTCCACGGGGCGCAAGGCGGTCTTCTCACACAGGTCAGCAAAGTGTCTCCATGCGACTGACCAGACTTCACCACCAGGTACGGGCGATCGCCGCGCCTCAATGTCTACTGCCACGGCTCATCGACTCCACAGCTCATCCGCATCCCACTCCAGGTTCCAGACGCAGGTCCAGCAAGGCATCCAGGCTCCAGACGCAGGTCCAGGGAGGCATCCAGGCTCCAGACGCAGGTCCAGCGAGGCATCCAGGCTCCAGACGCAGGTCCAGCGAGGCATCCAGGCTCCAGATACAGGTCCAGCGACGCATCCAGGCTCCAGACTCAGGTCCAGCGAGGCATCCAGGCTCTCATTCTGGTCTTCCTGGATGTTGGGTGGCTTGAGGGGGTTGTTGATGTGTGCTGCACTTGGCCCTGGCTGCTCCATTCTGCATTTCATTGTTTTTTTTGCCTATTTTCCATTGGGGGTCGACTGATAGGCAATTTTTTTAATTAGAGGCAAAAAAAACTCACGTTGGGCTGACTAACGTGCGTTTTTTTTCCGCTAATGGGCCTTTCGTTGGTTTTGGCCCGCTAACGCCGGAATTCCTATCGCCATCACGCTAATGTTAGCGGCAGTTTTCACCGCTGATCCCTGAAGCTATCGCCATGTAGCGACGTCTTGTACATACGTCGCTAACAAGGCAATAGTTTTCCGGGGTACACGGCGATAGAAAAACTGCTACTAACAAGCGTTAGCGATAGTTATCGCCATTTCTTGTACATATGCCCCAAAGTCCGTTAAAAAGTAGTCCAGGGTGAAGTTTCTTTGAGGTTCAAAGTCATTTGACAAAACGAGATGTGTTGCTGGCTGGAGCCTTCGAGACCGAAGTCACATTGCCATTAAGTGGTTAGATCACAAACCCTCTTCACTTTGTACAAGTACAGAAATGCTAGGGCGAACATGGACACGCTTAAACATTATGGAACAGGGGGATAACTGCAGGCAAAATACAGTCGCTCAGAGGTAACCCTGTCTCCTCAAATCGACCTGCACAGTGCAGTGAGTTCGAGAAGTGTTTAGGTCTGTTGGCTGTAGGAAGTTCACAGCAAAAATTAAAGGCGAGTGCATGGAAACAACATGAATGTTAAGAACACAATCAGCTGCTGTTTGTGACAATTGTGTTTGTTGTTCTTTTTACGCACAAAGCATTGTTACAAATTTGGACACGAAGATGTATTTCACGCTAAAATTTAGCACCAAATGTCAGTATTGCATTTTGTCTAATTTCACACTATTTTTCAGAAAGTTTGCAAAAGCTAATTACAGGATTTTCGCACACGTACCAAAAGTGCATACACAATTTCCACTTCTACAACACAAAACATCTAACCTAATCGAACCTAGCAGTGGTGGCTATGCGCTTGCATATCTCTACTTTGCTCTGAGAGTCAATCTGTTATACACTCTCTATGTTCTTTGCCATTTCACTCTTTGCTGTTGATGTGATCTGTGCTATCATCTTTCTCTGGTGTTGCCTCTAAATGGCAGCATCATTTTTCTACTTTACAAAATTGGAGATGTTATAACCATCAATCTGTCCAATGAGAGAGCAAAAACAGATTAGATCCAATTTATCTATATTGGCTGCTCGGTCTAATGACCCAGTAGCCAACATAAGCAGATAATCTATTGCTTTGATGGAAACTAATTATTCCTGAGTGTGACAGCGTTGAAATAGCTATTGTGACATTGTTTTTACAAATGAAGACCTGGCTAGTCATTACAAGTAATGATAGGCATGCATCTTGGCCTCCCAGCTAAATGATTTCACTCTATAAGCATCAGCATATAAAAAGTGCATAAACTCGTCCTCGGCAGGATTAGATTCCTAGTGTAGAACCCATATTGTAAACCATGACAGCTGTATGGTATTCCATGACAAGATATAGCCATGGGTGCGGGACACGTAATCCTGATTCGTCAGCATTTGTTACCGGTCAAAGCAGTTAAACTCGCAATCAGCCTTGTAGGTGGGCGCCAGCTGAACATTCTACAATTTAAGCATCATTCCTTTAAACACACCCTGCTATTTTAATGGCTTAATGCCATATTTGTGGTAAACATAATTTGCTCAGACTTAAATGTCCAGCTTAAAGGTGGACTTTTCCTTGCACGTATATACATTATAGGGGAGAAAAAAAAGGAAAGGAAATAAACGATGTAAGACAGAGGGAATGGACAGACAAATAATATGTGAATGTCCACAAGGTCAAATTTTGTGTGCACTGCATTGAGAAAACGTGTGCAGGTTTTTTTCTCCACAAAAATGTAGAGATACTCCTAAAAATCACAAATTAGCTCAATAACTGAATTTTGTATGAGGTAAAGCTCCAATTCAGTTGTGGTCTGGTGTTGGGGCAAAATATTTTACCTAAAAATACAATGTGCCTGCCAATATTCACAAGGCCAGGTAAAGTCAACCTGCATGGCTTTTCATGGCCTAGTAAATATGGACCTCTTTCACTATTACTCTGTGTGAAAGGTGCGTTCCATGGGTGTTGCTGTGGGTGTTCCCACACAACATCCATGGAACTTGACACATTCCCAGATTTACAACATTTTGCAAAAATGAGAATGCGTCAGAATCCTAAGCCTCCCCTGGGGAGGTGTAGAAGTGGCGCAATGAGGAGAAATACTTTTATGTCTCCTCGTTTTTTCCTCTTTGTATGCGTGCTGATTGCAGGCCATCACAGGGATGGTGGCTTAGTATACCACTATATACGTGATCACCTTTCAATAGAGTAAACTTTTTTTAAAATGTAGCCTGTTTCTCTGAAAGGAAACTAGGCTGTGTTTCAAAAGAAACGTTTTCTTTTTTTGAAAAGTTTGTTTGAGAGTAGGCAGTGGTTCCCTGGACCACTGAATACTCCCATACAATTTTGTTTTATATTCAAAAAGGAAGGAACCCTTTTCCTTTTGCCAATGTAATATCGCATCAACTCGGAATCAGTCATTTCTCAATGATTTACGACCTGTTTTCGATCGCAAAACATTGATACATTGTATACCCATTCGGAATTTGGAAGAGATACCTATAGTACACACCTTCCAAATAAAGAATTGGTACTGGGTCACAATCTCAATTTAGGAGTCAGTAAAGCTATACTGATTCCCCAAAATGGGATAAGTTCATTTAAAAAAAGCATTTTTGCTGTAGCAAACTGCAAATTGGATTGTTTGCTTTCTATGTCAGGCCCAAAGTTAGAGTTGCACATTTGCACAAACTTTAAACCTGACATCACAGACAATGTCAGCCCTAGGTTCCAGTGAATAATCTTAGGAAAAATGAAAGCTTCAAAATGTGGTGTTTCTTTTTGTGATGACCACAACAGGTAAAAGTCTATCAGCCCCATTCATGCACATTTTGTCTCAAGACTTACAATGTGTGTAGGTGCACAAAAATAATAATTTACAATAGTAATTCCACATCCTAATTAACAGAATTTAAGATTATTGGAATTTTGCAGTTACAAAATGCACTTTTGGTACTGAAAGTTCTGTCAGTGATGTGGATTTTGCATCATTAAATATATAGGGACAGAGGACGCTTCGAGGTAGGTTTTTGTGTACTCATACACCTCTAACAGCTTGCTTCTCACTGTGGAAACCCATGCAGATTTACTCCTGTGAAAAGAAAGAGTAAACACATTTAAAGTCAGCAAAATGGAACAGAACATCTATCCATATATTTAAAAGTGGTGAAAGAGGATGGTATCTACACAGGAAAAATATTTTGCTTTGGAGAAAAAAGGGCGCATTGTTGGGGGGAGCGGCATCACCTTGCTTGGCAGAATATAGAACAGCCAGAGTCCTAAGCCTCATTCGTCCCACGTCTACCATAGAGGGAGAGGCGTTCCCAGTGGCAGCTTCTTTTGGTTGTGGTTTGCATGGGCATTTTAAGAAGGCAATTTTATAACAACCTCCAAAGAATTCAGGCAGGTGACAAGAATTGTGGTGGTCCTTTAGCAAGGTGAAGTGCCAGACGTGTCAGGTATGGTGCGTCTCTGGGATAGCAAAAAGAGGAGGGCACCCCCTGAGGTAGCCTCAGCTAGAGTGGTCACTGCATTACTGGCTTGCACATCTGTGCTTGCTGGTAAAGAGAGGGCCTCAGCAGGGAACAACAAGTCGGCAACTAGAAGGGCATGATTTGATGGTCACATTTGCAAGAGTGAGAACGAGGTCCGTGGTGGAGCACTGTAGACTTCTGACATTGCCAAACCCATGACCTAAAAACACCAGTGGACATGAAAGTGCCAGAACAGAGAGGCTTACATGGTGAGAATTAGGCATGTGCCACACAAGTAGTGTATCTGGCGAATGTTGGTGCACCCCTTGAGATGGTCATGCTTCAGAGCTATCCTGAGGAACCTAGAGATTCTATGGTGGTCCCAAAGTATGAAGCAGAGCAACTGGAGAGGTGAGGCCTAACAGCAAAGCTCAGGACAACAAGCACATATATTGTACATGGATGGTGTTGAGAGGCATAAGACAACTGGCACTTGGCAAGAATAGCAGAATTGTGCACTGTGGTGGTGGATGTTCTAGGGGCTTGCCATTAGTGATGATCACAAGATGTGTTGGGGTATCCGCTAGAGTAAACATTGACACAGGGGGATTATGGAGTGGGCACATTGAAAGGGGCACACTAGAGTTATGAGCCCAGCAAGAGCAGGGGTGCCAGTGCAGCCTCTCCATAGTGATCTTGGGCGGACTGCAAAGAAGTGACTTTCCTGATGAACCAGAGATGCCCTTGTCAGAGAGTAATCACAAAAGGACCTCTGGCGAGTGATGAGGGTCACTACTTAGGAGAAAGAAGTGACTTGGGTATAGATGGCAAGACATTCCTTGGAAGGTTTTAATTCTACAAAAAAGGCGGGAGGGCCATCGGTGATCCGGGTGCACCATGGTCACTTGCAGGCTGTGCAAAGAGAGAGTGGAGCAGGACTTGGGAAGCAATGCGGCGAAGAGTGAGACAATGTGACGCTGGTGTGAGGACACCAGAAGTGATGACAGAAGCAGAATGGATTCAGAGAGAGAGGCTCACAGTCAGGAGCGAGAGTGTGGAGTACATCAGAATAAGAGACTTTGTAATGCTTTGGGATGAATGGGAAGGAAAGAGAGAGAGCAGTTGCATTTTGGTGAATAGCACAAAAGGGTTGGGGGCTGGAGTTGATAAATGGAGTGAGAAGTTGCAATCAACAATGGGGTGAGAAGATTGGCGAGGTCTGACAGAGAGAGGTTAGAGGAATGTACAACAACACATGACATGAAAATGAGAGAGATGGATTAAGAAAGACATTTTCAGAGAGTGTAGTAATGCACGTGGGAGAGGGTGAATTCTGGAAGATGCCACTATATTTGCTTGGATGATAATGGAGATGGAACATCAAAGAACAGAAATGATACTACTGGTTTGGGTGAAAGAATGTGTTGGTCTTCCCATAATGGCACGGAGCAAACCATGGGGAAACATACACATGGCATTGTATCGGGTGAGAAGGTGAACGAGAAGGCCAGTGACATGGTAGTGTTGTGGGAGAGTTTTCATGGATATGCTAAGACCCTATCCCATTCCCTCTGCGTCAGGGCACGTCAGATGTTACACTCCCATTTCTGTCTATGGACTGCAGAAGGTCATGCTGGGTGTAAGCCAGAGCCTGAGTGAACCACGTAATTAGTCTGTGACCTTTGCCTATGGTGTGAAGTGTGTGCACCAAGGGATGTGTTTCTGGCTCAATATCTGCTATTTGCCAGAGGCGTTGCATTTCCGCCAATAGTTTATTATCGGCCAGGAAGTGGCCTATTGGTAAATTATAATCTGACTTCACCTACGCAAATGGAATGAGGTCAGTGTTTTGAAACAGCTCCCCCAGGGTGTAAACCCCCGCAGAGCCTCTCGCTCTATACACCGAGCTCGATCTGACATAGGTGAACCCAACTCTTCCAAGAGGTGTCCCGCTAACCAGCGAGATGACCATTGCAGTTGCACCATCAAGTAATAATGTTCAAAATTGGGGGCTCCCAGTCCTCCCCTCTCCACTGAGAGCTGCAGTTTATGTAGTGCGACACAGCATCAGCATTTGTTCCAAAGGAAGTTCCTCAGCATGCCAGTTAGGGTGCGAAATGTGTTTCTGGGTATATGCACTGGAAGGTTGTGAAAAATGCAGAGTAGGCGAGGGAGCATCACCATCTTAGACAGATACACAGCCCTGAACTGTGAGCAGAAGCGGGCTCCAGAATGTCAGTTGGGAGTGGAGGGAGGCGATGGCCCTCCTAGTGAGATTGCCATTGATTAGGTCCCACGTGTTATGGTAAATGCAGATGCCAAGGTACCGTAATGCACCTGGCTCCCAATGTATAGGATGGGTATCCACCGTTAAAAGCTGTAGCGGGCAGTCCGGGCTGAGGGGAAACAGGCACTACTTAGCCCAGTTCACTTCCAGGCCCTAAGTGGCATGAAACTCCCCTAGGACTTTCTCGATCTCTCCTATCCCCTATCAGATGACTCGAACATAGATGAGCATGTCATCTCCATAAAGGGAGACAGTATGCATTTCATCTCCCATTTGGATGCCCCATCCACCCCTCCACAGTCGCTGGGCTAATGCCTGCATTGCTAAAGCAAAGAGGAGCGGAGACAGAGGCACTCCTGGCGCGTTCCTCTGCTGATCTTTATAGGGTCCGAAATGACCTGTCCAATCTTTACCTGGGCCATAGGGTCTGTGTAAAAAATGCGTATGAGGCGTAAGAACCGGCCTGTAATGCCCAGTTTTGCTAGTCTCGAACATGAACTCCTAGTCCACCGTGTCAAAGTATTTCTCTAGGTCTAATACTAAACAAGCTGCATACGGACAGTGGACAGGCAAATGTTCCATCACTCTGTGGAGTCTGCATATGTTTAGGGTGATCGAGCAGTTCAGGATGAAGCCATTTTGGTCCTTATGGACCAGATGGGGAAGGCACTCTACGAGGTGCCCCGCAATGACTTTACAAATTATTATATTGTCGGTCCCCAACATGGACAGTGGGCGGTATGGCATCACCTCGAGTGGATCTTTGTCTGGTTTTAGTAGTGAGACAATCAAGGATTCTCAAAGTCTCAGAGGGAGTCGGTCTTCTGCTAGGCCACACTGATATAACTCAAGCATTTTGGGGACTAGAAGATCCTCATAGGCCTTATAGAACTCAACTGGGAGTCCGTCTAGTCCAGGAGTTTTACATGTGGCAGATCCTCAAATGACATCCCTAATCTCTTGTTCCATTCTGGGTGCATGGATGTCCTCACAGACCGCAGGATCTACAGTAAGTAGTGTGATTCCCTCAAGGAACGCCCGTGTATGGGCTTCGTGGTTGATGGGAGGAGGACCATATAGCTGTTTGTAGTGGGCTGTGAATGTTGCATAAATGTCTGATTGGGTGGTGGCTAGGCAGGTCAGGGATTGGCAGATCATTGTTATCGGGGCGGCCGGTGAGGCACTGCACAGCAACCATGCCAACAATTGACCAGATTTATCATACTCGGCATGCATCTTTGCCTGGTAGGCTCTAAATTCCAGGCATCTGAGTTGCTCGATCAGGCGAGCATGGCAGTCCCTGGCCGCCTTCAGTGCATGCCAAGCAGAAGGGCCCTGCAAGCCTCCATCTCCAGGGTGTTCAGAGACTTCTCTAGGCAGGATAAGTCTTTATGGAGGTCTGCTCACGCACCCACCACTGCATTAATACAGTGACCGCATAGAACTACCAACAAGGCTTCCCATTCCATGGGCCTAGTGGTGGCTGTACCCCAGTTCTCACCAGGTAATGAGATAACACTTCTCGGGTCGTGTCTTGGAATGCAGTGTCCTCTAACACGGCTGGTTGAAGACGCCATGTGGGAAGGGGTGGGCGGGGCGCGCCCCACTCATGGTGTAGCCGGAGTGGGTTGTGGTCTGAGAAGGTCTTGCCTAGGTACTCCGCGCTGATGACTTGAGAGTGGATAGTCAGGTGGCAGAGAATGTGATCTGGATGCATGTGCAAATCATGGGGGGACGAGTAGTAAGATTAGCCCTTTGTGGTAGGGAATAGGGTTAGCCAGCTATCTAAGAGAGACCAGTGGGGGAGTGATTGAGTGAGACCTGCTGCGGCCGCCACAATAGGTGAGGTTGGCAGTGGAGGGTGTGATCGCTCCAGTTTGGGGTTTAAGATGCAGTTGACATTGTGTCCAATAATCCATGGAATGTATGCCCATCTGGTGAGCGCATGCTGGGAGGTGGGCAAGGAAGGCCTGGGTGGTGGGCCTTCCTCCAGCAAGGAGGTGGGATTCCTTGCTGGTCAACTGATGTCTGGGACCCCTGGGGCATGGTGGATGCACCCATTAGCATTCTAGTAGTGCAGGATCCGTCCATTTCTTCGCAGCAACTGCCTCATAGTCCAGAGATCAGGATGGGAGAGGTGTACACGGTCGGAGTGGGACTGACGGTGTCTACAGGACAGAAAGGCTTATTGGAGGATCGAGACAAAGAGGACGAGGGAGCAGCGTTTCAGGAGAGAGCAGAGGCGAACATCAAAACCAGGCCGGGAGGAGTATCCGAGCCGTGGGCATGGCCGGAAAGTTGTGAGGAGAAGCACCTATCCCACAACGCTGATCCAGAGTACCCAAGGGAAGGCAAGATGGACAAGGCAGCCGGGCAAATTGTTCTTTGGGATCCCGGGAGGCTGGCACCCTGTGGGCTGTCTTGGTCAAGGTGATCACAGCCTGGATCAGGAAGGATGACAGCGGATCTTGGGTCAGGGTGCGGAGCCGGTCAAATGCACATCCGCCATCTTGCCGTGGTCAGCACCGACTCCTCCCCCCCCTGGTATGACTTGCAACTTAGCAGGCTATTACTGTAAAAGGTGCCGGATGGTAGTTCTGTAAGTCACTGGCAATCAGAAAAAATCATGATCCAGGGAATGGGTTTCTTCTTTCCAAACCTTTACTGAAGCATCAGTAAGTCAAACCAATAATTCATCACCTGTGCTAATTGCGACAGGACAAGACCACCCAGCCTGATCCTTCCCTAACAGGAGACCCAGTGCAATGATATAAGCAGGACAACATCAATGATGCGCAATTCAAATGATATAATCGGATGTCATGGGGTGACCGCTAGAAGCATCTATGTTCCAGTAGTAGGATTATCCATGCTATACCCAGTTGATGACTCCCCTTCTCCTGTATCATTTGCTATTGTGGAGAACCCTACTCCGTTCACAGCTTCTGCTGCGGTTGCTGTCTTGCTAGCAATCATTTGCCTGAAGAAATGTTTTCCAGACTTCCTGTTACGTCATTCATATTTTACTCTCAGGTGTTAAGGTCAGTGCTCAATTTTTGCAAGGTAGTGCCTTACTTCTGATGGGTTTGTGAAAAAATGGCTTTTCTATCCGCTAACACTTTAAGCTTTGCAATAAATAGAAGCATGAATTGCGCAATTAAACTTAACCTCGAGGAACAACCTCTACTGTTGCTTCACCACCATTGTGTAATCTGGAAATATCAATCAGTTTGTGTTTCCTTCCGTGAAGATGCCATTTTCTTGAGCTTTGTAATATGATATCTCTACCACCGTAATTCAGGCCATCATGATGCAGTGATGATTTGGGAGCGGATCCTGGTGGCTCTGGGTGCCTCATTCCACTGGGAAAATTTGGTCAAGGTTTATGGGATCGTAGTATTACTTAGCCAGTTTTCCACAAACAGTTCAGTGCTAGGCCCTTCATCTCATTCTGGCAGTGTTCCAAAAGGTGCACTCCGTGCTAACAAGGATAGTTTGCCGTATTAGATGGAATGCACTGCCCCCAGGGCAGCTGCAAACTCGTGCTGCTCTAGGGGCAGCGTATTCAAGTAAAATACGGAGCAGCCTTGAAGCAGCCGCTCCGTGTTTCACTGAGCAGGCGGCAACCTGCCTGCACTTTTAAGAAGGGTGAGAGATCCCACCCACCTGCAAGCGGATGTCTAGGGGGTCCACAGGACCCGCTTCACCTTCTCCAGAGGGCACCCATCAGGGGGAGCACTTAAAGGGCGCCACCTTTAAGGTGGCGCGCTGTTAGTACTTTGCCTCTGCTCCCGTGTTTATTATACGGTGTGGCGCAAAGACAAAGGTATTCTCTCATTTGCAAATGAGGGAACACTCTTTGGTGACAGTGCTGGCGCTATATGTGCACCAGCGCTATCTGTATTACAGGAAGGGCTGCACAAGCGTCTGCTGCCCCTTCTGTAATACCAAAGTGCCCCAGGGGCGCAAAGCAGAGACGCAAATGCCCCTTGTGCCCCCGTGCACTTTGTATAATACGGCCCCTGGTGTTAATTCTACAGGATCATTCTTCAGCACCTTCTGCCATGTTCTTTAAAAATTGGACTCCTGCAAGTGAGCGGCTTGCTTATGAAGTTCTTGGACCCCAGGCCTCAGTCCTGATAGCGTTCTCTCTGTCATTCTCACTCTATCAACTGTCATGCACGGATCAGCACATACAAGTCCAACGTCTATTGCTACTGTATCTATTTGTGCTTCAAGTGTGGTGTGGGTCTCTTGTGTTGCCTGGAGGGTAATATCAAGTTGAACTGTGGGGTGAGAAGCATTCCACCTCAGGTGTCTGAACACCAGGGAAGACTATTTAAAGGTAATCTTGCTTGGCATTGTCCACTACATGCACTTGGGCCTGGTGCGTTTGTTTTGGTATGCAATTTTTTGTGTGTAGCAAGATCACTAGAAAGCCGCTAACATGCATAATCAGGGTCATGCCTCAAGCGAGTTGGGCAGTTAAAGCCTTTTCTATATGATAGATGGCCTAAACATTTCGCACAATGTAGTATCAAATCTCAAACAGGACTTATTTGCCCCTATCCACCATGCTCACCAAGTCAGAGGGTTGCTGACTTGTTTAATCAGAGGCATTTGCCAGATGCTATCTTGGCAATCAGCTCTTATTTCTTAGGGTAATGTTTTCTCCTTTTTAGGTCTCGCCTACGCAGCGCGCATGCGCTGATTGGGCAAAAAGACCTTTTGCAATCGCTTCGGCTTTTCAGCCAAAAACGTGCACGCGTTCCATTGCCTTCAATGGCAACGCGTGCACGTTTGGCGATTCACTTGCGGGAGCGAGCGGCGCCATATGGTAGCAATTATCGCTCCTGGCGCCGCTCGCTCCCGCAAGAAACGCTTTCACTTTTGCCAACAGTTTTTTTTTTTTTTACTTGAGGCGCGCACGCTTGTTTTTAAAGCGCGCGATGTCGCGCTTTACCTTTCATTTTTTTCTTCTTCAATAGGTGCGCTTGCGCACTAGGTTGCTCTGGGGTTCTCGACTGAGCCTCGAAGCCGCCCCCCGTTCCCCACCGAAGCAATGTCATTCAGCCCACACGTGGAATACAAGCCCTGCAGCCTCCAGCATCATGGGTGTGATCGAGTCAGGAAATGTCCCACGCATGTACAGGGTGCACATCCCGCCAGAAGGATGGCCTTGCAGCCCCTATCGGGTGCTGTACCTCCTCACCCCGTTTACAAGGATGCCTTTGTAGACCGGAGTCTGGTGTTATTTGTGATGTGTAGCCCGTTAAAAGCAGTGTGAGGGTATCTGATGTTTGTGGTGGTGGTTTAGATGCATTATAAAGTTTGCACCTTTCCCGTGAGTTTATGTTTGTGAATTAACGAACTTGTGTGCTGTGCTGTGGGGCGCTAAGAGCCATCTTCTGACTTCACTGGGCTGTGCTGGGAGTTCCATTTACGCCTGTACTGCTGTGGGATGGTGGGCGCTGCTGGGTTCAGTGAACTCGGATCCACGCACAGCCAGACCTTTCAAAGTTCCGAGAGGCCTACCCTGAAACCAGAGTTTGCAGAGCCCGTCTCTCAAGCGCGGGGGTAACTTTCACGGATAAATCTCACTTTATTTTTCACACTAAAAAGCCTTTTCTGACTCCAAGAAAAACTTTACATTTACTTATATTCGAGCTCCTCTGGAGTGTGCAGTGGGGCACGGGTCGTTTTGCTAGTGGAGTGGGTGCAGTTGAACAGCAGCCCCAGAACAGATTTCTGCTATTGAATAAAAGTAAATATCTCTTTAACACAGGTTGTATGCCCAAAGAGCATCCTGCAAAGAGGCTCGGGATCTGGAAGGGTGCAGGCGGTGAAGGTTCTGAGGACATCACTAAACTAGCGCTATCCAGAGCTCCCACTGCTCGGAGTACTAAGGTGGCGGGCTAGAGTCTAGTTTGGTCACAAGCTAGTGCTCGGAAAAGGCTCCACCTTCCGAAGCGCTGTGTGCGAGCTTGAAAAAGAGAAACGCACTGCAGGCCCAGCTGGCAGCAGGAAGGATGTTTTCACCGAGGGGTTTCCAGTGACATTAAAGGCACTGAAAGCGCAGCCGCAGTCGTCTATGATGCCCCTTGTGTACCGAGGTGGCAAACAGCCCCCTTGTTGACAGCTACCGTTCGCTTTTTTATGTCACTCGAATCCCTTACCTGGCTATTATCAACAGCACACGCCCCGTATTCTTCAAGGTAAAAAACGTATGGTCCTCCCCCTTTAGTTAAAGTAATGAGGATTCATTTTAATACTTGTGAATGCCAAACTTCTAGTTTTTAATTGCACATCATTCTGTAATGATGGCTTTTAAATTGTTATTTTGTTTATTGGTGTTTAAAAATCAGATTTATTTTTCTATCTGAAAGGCACGGTGCCAAGCAGTGGTCGAGCTGGCCCTGGGGCCGGGGATTCAGCCGGCGAAATAGCTGCATGAAGGGAGTACGGTGGGCGGGACTCCGTGCCTCTGTAACTTCGTGCCTTCCTTTTTATGCTTGTGGGACAAGATGGCGACCGCCACGCTGCAGGGATTACTGCAGCTGCTGTTTGAACTCACTGAGCCTTTCTGCGGTAAAAAGGGTGTCGCTGGCTCCACCAAGTGTCTAGTGGAGGTTCCGATTAAATAGGGCGCACCCCTAGGTATAACCATCACCTGCTGTGAAGTCTCATGGTGCACAAGTGAATTTAATGGATATCAGTTGCATAACTCACACCAACCTACTGTTTCATGCTAGCGGTGGGCCATTGGTTGCACCTCATTAGCACCAGTTTAACACCCAAATATAGCAATAAAAAGCAAACAGGTGACCAGTACAGCTTTGCTATAGCTCTTCAATCCCTAGGGGTACAGTACCCAGGATAATGTGATGCATGGCTAAACACTTATAAGATCCAAAAGGCGAGACCTATTGGCTATGCCAATGCTTGTTCACTTTACTTTTACTGTACTTGAGTCTCCATTTCAAGCCATCGACTGCAACTCTACGACCAAGACACACTACGGGGGCCGACCCAGTGTCCTCACACAGCTATCCCTGATGCCACGGTGCTGTAAGTCTCCCAGCAATCAGGTCAGGAATCTGCCCTCTGTGTGGCTGCTAGAGGTCACAACGCAATTGAACACGGCTCTGAAGGTCCAACCCAATGCACTCACAATTCAGCCACATATGAGGGCGCAGTGATCTCATTTCTGCCATATTCTGCTAACTGCCAGGCACAAACCACCTTCCAGTCAGCCAAGTCCACAGCAATGCCACCATACCTGTGCCGAAGTTTGGAGGCTATCTTCCTGCAATAGAAATAGGGAAGCCAAATGAAAGATAGGGGATTCACTGACTTGCTGAAAGACTGTATCTTCACCTGCCCAGTTTCAAATAACTTTCTGGCACAGTGTCACCATTGTCTTTAGTTGTTCAGGCTGAATTCATGGCAGGTGCCACATTCCCAGCACCCAAAGGCAATGCCAGAGGTAGCCATGGGGGTAAACAACATCGTTTACAACGCATGCGATACAACGCATGCCATTACAACGCAGTCATTACAACGACCGCGTTGTTACATCGCATACCATTACAACGCAAGTCGTTACAACAAATTGCTGTAGGGGCGGAAGGTGTTGGATTTTAAATCCAACACCTTCCCTACTGTTGCACAGACTGGAGTTGGAATAGTAAATTATAATATTCCAAACTCCAGTGCCCCCGCTACAGCAAGTCGTTGTAATGACTTGCATTGTAATGGTATGCGTAGTAACAACACGGTCGTTGTCATGACCGTGTTATAATGGCATGCATTGTAAACGCATGCGTTCTAACGTGTCATATTCAGCAATGGGCGTCCCTCTTCAGAACAATTTCACTAGCTCAAATACAGTCAATGACTGGACCAATGGAACCAACAACTCTGCCCCTGATACACAAATCTGGCATTATGCGAAGGTGATAGCTGCATAATCCTTCCAATAATGTTAGATGCCGGGTATGTTGAGGCAGAGTGCAGAGGAATCACGTCTTCTCTGCCATGATAATGGCCATGCCCCAGCCACAATAGTGAGACACAGATAAAGGAAAAAAATAAAATTCGATATTGGAAGAGGGGCTTTCGGTCAAAAGAGAAGAGAAGAGCGGCATTTTAGTCACATATTATTTAAGTTTGAAATAACAAACATTGGTTCAGTTTACCATATCTGGAAAACTTGCCACTCACAGCATTTTATGGCAGAATTCAATGAGCCTCGAGCCTACGGGGAGTGAGAGGTTTGTACAAGAGAAACCTGCAGAGCTGGGCCATAAAAAGGGAAAGAAGATGGATGCTGGAAAATTAATGAGAGTTACAATCATCAGAAGGATACTAAGGGCCTCATTTATGAGACTCCTTGCGCCTCAGGAACATGGCGCAGAAGCCTGCGTGATAATTATCAGGCAGCACTAAGCCACTTTTTTTGGCTTAATGCTGCCTGATAAATATCAGTCCCCTTAACGCAGTGTTCTGCGTTAAAGGGGCATGCAATGGGTGTTGCTGGGGGCATTCCCAGCAACACTCATGGCCTTTTGACACTGCCCCAGATTTACGAGAAATCGTAAATCTGAGGCAGTGCCAAAAGGTTACGCCTCCCCAGGGGAGGCATAAGGGAGGCACAACGAGGAGAAATATCTTTATTTCTCCTCGTTTTTCTTTTTTCTATGTGTGCTGCATTCTGCAGCACTCATATAAAGAGGAAAAAGCCTCTTGGGATTATTTTTGTACAGAAGGGTTTCCCTTCCTGTACAAAAATAATCATCCCCACAACGCAGGCACCCTTGCACCATGGTGCAAAGGTGCCTGCGTTGGCGCACAGCAGCCCATTTTGCACCGGTGAAGGGGAAAAGGACAGGAATGCGCCGTATCTTATAGATACGGCGCATTCCTGTGCTTTTCTTTTGCCGTAGGGAAGCACAGCAGGAAGGTCTACGTCAAACCCTCATAAATGAGGCCCTAAGATGGCTCAGTGGTACCTGTCATTCTAAAAGGGAGCGTAAGCTTACCAGGCATTGTTTTCTATCATTTTATAAGGTGCTCTCATGGTCATGAAGATGGAAGTCTTGATTTATACCTTATAGAAGCTCTGTATGCCATTTTCAGAGGGTATGAAGAGGGAATGGGGCTCCCGGGGGTGGCTTCCTGAAAGGGGTCCACCCCTGGGGGTTTTCAGACCAGTGGCACTGGCCAGGCCCACGGGAGATAGGGATTGGATAATTTATATGCAGGGACCGGGTTCCAGTGTCAGTTAGTGCTTACTCAGTGTGTCAGGGTAGTGTGAGTTGTGATGTGGTCCTGGAGCCAATTTAGGGTATGGTGATGATGTAGTAAATGGAGTGTTACTAAGTCATAGAATGATCTTTGACATTATGGCATTCTATGCATGCCAGTTATCTCTGTGCCCCTGTTGTAAGGATGTAACTCTACTTATGAAATAAACTACTTGAACATCACGGCCGCTAGTGTTCACTTCAATATTTTAGCGACCAGGAGCGAAGAAGGTGTTTGTGAGATGAGTAAAGGTGCAAGCAGGGGCCAGATGGTAACCAGCAAAGGAAGTTAAGTTTTGAACACGAAGCCAAGCTATCTGGTCTTTTAATTTGGAAAAAAGTTGAGAAGAGTTCTGGAGCAGCATTTCGGTGAAAAATAACTGTCACACTCTGACTCTGGACCTTAATTATTTTGTTTTCTACCTTCTCTGGAAACTTGACGGCCTGCGGTGCACAGCGCTTGAAGGCCGCGCATCCATTTTTAGGTCGAGCCTAGTGGCAGTGCACATGCGCTGCTCGCTCTGTGAGACTGCTGTAGTAGAGTATGGGAGAGAAGCTTAGGTCGAGCCTAGCCGCAGCGCGCATGCGCTGCTCGCTCTGCGAGACTGCTGAAGTAGAGTATGGTGATACCACCAATACCATCACCACCAATACCACCACCAATACCACCACCATCAATACCACCACCTCCACCACCACCAATACCACCACCAATACCACCACCACCAATACCACCACCACCACCAACACCTCCACCAATACCACCACCACCACCAATACCACCACCACCAATACCACCACCACCACCACCAATACCACCACCACCAATACCACTACCACCACCAATACCACCACCACCAATACCACCACCAAAAATACCACCATCACCAATACCACCTATACCACCACCAATACCACCACCATCAATACCACCTCCTCCACCAATACCACCACCACCAATACCACCACCAATACCACCACCACTGCCAATACCACCACCAATACCACCACCAATACCACCACCACCAATACCACCACCACCCTCACCACCATCAACACCACCAATACCACTACCACCACCACCACCAATACACCACCACCAATACCACCACCAATACCACCACCACCACCAATACCACCACCACCATCGATACCACCACCTCTACCACCTCCAATACCACCACCAATTCCACCATCAATAACACGACCACCAATACCACCAACACCACCACCAATACCACCACCACCAATACCACCACCACCAATATCACCACCACCACCAATACCACCACCACCAATACCACCACCAATACCACTACCACCACCACCAATACCACCACCACCAATACCACCACCACCACCACCAATACCACCACCACCACCATCAACACCATCAACACCACTACCACCACCACCACCAATACCACCACCACCAATACCACCACCAATACCACCACCAATACCACCACCAATACCACCACCACCACCAATACCACCAACACCATCAATACCACCACCTCCACCACCACCAATAACACCACTAATACCACCACCACCAATAATACCTCTCTCCACTGAGCAGGTACTGGAGGAATTTCCCTCCATGAACCTCGATACTCTTCGGAATTTTTTTCCCAAATAAAATCTGGCTCCCCTCTCGACCCAGCATCTCCACACTTCCTATGCAAAGTCAAAGAAGTAGTGCTTCCAGTTATACTAGAGGTGATAAACCTATCTATTTCTTCTGGTGTAGTCCCAGCCCCCTGGAAACATGCCATGGTGAAGGCTTTGCTTAAAAAGCCAACCCTAAACCCTGACGTCCTGGGCAACTACAGCCCTATCTCCTTGCTCCCTGGGATCTGTAAGATCCTAGAGAAATACGTCAACACGATCCTCTCTGATTTTCTAGAAACCCACAAAACTCCTACACTACTCACAGACTGGGTTCCGTCCTCAACATGGAACAGAAACTGCTCTGCTGGCCGTGGTTGAAGAATCCAAGAGAATTCTTGATCAGTGAGGAGCAGTAGCCATCATCCTCCTCGATCTAAGCTCTGCATTCGACCCGGTCAATTTTGATATTTTCTTAACTTAAACAGACTTAGCATGGTCGGAGTTTCTGGTGCTGCTATCACCTGGCTTAGGTCCTACCTTGATGGTAGATCATTCCAGGTATTTGCAGGAGATTCTGTATCTAAGAGCCTATCGCTCAGCTGTGGAGTGCCTCAGGGCTCATCCCTGAGCCCTACATTATTCAATGTTTACATGAAACCGCTTGCAGACATTATTCTGCCATACGGGATCAAAATCGTCACATATGCCGATGACACACAGTTGGTGGTCGCTCTCAACCACCACCAGAACACTTCATCTGGCCTGGAAGCTTGCTTAAAGAAAGTGGCATCATGGATGGACCACTCCTGCCTTAAACTTAACGGAGGAAAAACAGAGCTAATGCTCCTGGGAAACTCTCTGAGCATGGATCCTAAACTAGCTTGGCCAACCTGCCTTGGTCCTGCTCCCACTCCCAATACTAAAATCAAAAGCCTAGGTGTTTGGCTGGACAAATCCTTTAAATTCGACCACCAAGCAGTGATGCTGGCAGGGGCCTGCTATGGCATTCTCAGACTCCTGCGGAAAATCCTACCCCTCCTTCCCATGAGAGCAAGAAGAATCATGGTCCAGGCCTTGGTCCTCTCCCGATTGGACTATGGGAACTCCCTTTATTTGGGAGCCCCTAACTCAACGATAAGGAAACTCCAAGTCGTCCAAAACTGTGTCGCTCGGCTACTGCTTGGTACGCCCAAAACTCAGTCGGCTGAGCCAGCCTTGAAGACCTTACATTGGCTTCCAATCTCAGATAGAATAAAGTTCAAATCTCGCTGCATAGCCCACAAAACCTTATGGGGGAAGGGCCCATCAATCAATGAGTCTCTCATCACTTTCTACCAACCCATGTTAGTCTACTCTCAACTAATTCAAATTTGGTCGTAATCCCCAAAGTTAAAAGGGTGAGATGTGGAGGAAAGTCCTTCACGTACAACGTAGCCTAACTCTGGAATACTCTTCCTGTACATCTTCGGTCAGAGTCTCGTCACCTCCCTTTTCGAAAGCTCCTCAAAACTTGGCTCTACCAAAATGTCTCTTTCTAAACCACTTGGCCCCTCTCTGTCTTGCTGCTAGCGCTGGGAGGCCTTCGGGTAGCTATGCGCTCAATAAATGCTGTTTAAATTAAACAATTAAATTAAATACCACCACCACCAATACCACCACCACCAATACCACCACCACCACCAATACCAATACCACCACCATCAATACCAATACCACCACCTCAGTGCTTCTCGCTCACTAGTAATAGCAGGGGCACTGTACGAGGCCAGAGCTGCAGGCAAGACCATCCCTCTCTCAATCCATGCCTGCCATAAAGCACAGCCCGCCCTGCACCAGGAGGTGAAGCCAGGGTCCTACTACAGGTGGAGTGTTTTTTATTAGGCCAATGACATTATACCACCACCACCATCAATACCACCACCTCCACCACCACCAATACAACCACCAATACCACCACCACCAATACCACCAACATCACCACCAATACCACCACCACCAATACCACCACCAATACCACCACCACCTATACCACAACCACCAATACCACCACCACCAATACCAACACCAATACCACCACCACCAATACTACCATCTCCAATTCCACCACCAATACCAACACCACCAATACCACCACCAATACCACCACCACCAATACCACCACCACTACCAATACCACCACCATTACCAATTCCACCACCACCAATACCACCATCACCAATGCCACCACCAACACCACCAATACCACCACCACCAATACCACCACCACCAATACCACCACTACCAATACCACCACCACCAATACCACCACCACCACCACCAATACCACACCACCAATACCACCACTGCCAATACCAATACAACCACCAGTACCACCAATACCTCCACCACCAATACCACAACCATCAATACCACCACCACCACCACTAATACCACCACCACCACCAATACCACCTCCACCAATACCACCAACACCACCACCACCACTAATACCACCACCACCACCAATACCACCACCACCAATACCACCTCCACCAATACCACCACCAATACCACCACCACTAACACCAATACCACCACCACCAATATCACCAATACCACCACCACCAATACCACCACCAATACCTCCACCACCACCAATACCACCATCACCACCAATACCACCACCAATACCATCCCCACCAATAATACCTCCACCACCAATACCACCACCAATACCACCACCACTTTCACCACCACCAATACCACCACCACCAATACCACCACCACCAATACCACCACAACCAATACCACCACCAATAACACCAATACCACCACCAATACCACCACACCAATAGCACCAATACCACCACCAAAACCACCACTAATACCACCACCACCAATACCACCACCAACACCACCAATACCACCACCACCAATACCACCACCACCAATACCACCACTACCAATACCACCACCACCAATACCACCACCACCAATACCACACCACCAATACCACCACTGCCACTGCCAATACCAATACAACCACCAGTACCACCAATACCTCCACCACCAATACCACAACCATCAATACCACCACCACCACCACTAATACCACCACCACCACCAATACCACCTCCACCAATACCACCAACACCACCACCACCACTAATACCACCACCACCACCAATGCCACCACCACCAATACCACCTCCACCAATACCACCACCAATACCACCACCACTAACACCAATGCCACCACCACCAATATCACCAATACCACCACCACCAATACCACCACCAATACCTCCACCACCACCAATACCACCATCACCACCAATACCACCACCAATACCATCCCCACCAATAATACCTCCACCACCAAGACCACCACCAATACCACCACCAATACCACCACCACTTTCACCACCACCAATACCACCACCACCAATACCACCGCCACCAATACCACCACCACCAATACCACCACAACCAATACCACCACCAATAACACCAATACCACCACCAATACCACCACACCAATAACACCAATACCACCACCAAAACCACCACCACCACTAATACCACCACCACCAATACCACCACCAATACCCCCACCACCACCAATACCACCACCACCAATACCACCACCAATACCACCACCAGTACCAATACTACCACCAATACCAATACCACCACCAATACCACCACCACCAAAAATACCACCAATACCACCACAATGACCAATACCACCACCACCAATACCAATACCACCACCAATACCACCAATACCAGTACCACCACCACCAATACCTCCACCAATACCAATACCACCACCACCAGTACCGCCACCACCAATACCACCACCACCAATACCAGTACCAGCACCACCAATACCACCACCAATACCAATACCACCACCACCAATACCAATACCACCACCACCAATACCGCCACCACCAATACCACCACCTCCACCAATACCACCACCACCAACACCACCACCACCAATGCCACCACCACCAATACCACCAATACCACCTCCACGAATACCAATACCACCACCACCAATACCAATACCACCACCTCAGTGCCTCTCGCTCACTAGTAATAGCAGGGGCACTGTACGAGGCCGGAGCTGCAGCCGAGACCATCCCTCCCTCCTTCCATGCCTGCCATAAAGCACAGCCCGCCCTGCACCAGGAGGTGAAGCCAGGGCCCTACTACAGCTGGAGCGTTTTTTATTAGGCCAAAGATAGCAATGACATTACGCAATGACACACTGCACACTCAAATCACGGAGAGTGCAGGAAATAGCCCTCCCTCCCGCTCTTCCTCCTGTGCTGCGACTGTGTAATTACAGAGTGAAAGGTGTTGGAGCGCTTTGTTAGTGTTTATAGCTCGGATCATATGTAACTCTCACTTCACACTTTGTTTCTCTGTAATTTACAACACTTACACATCTTCTTCACTGCACTATTTATCACTACTTTGAAGACGTCGCAGGCCGGTCTCTTCCTCTGATATTCACAATCTAACAAGCGGTTGAGAAGGCCCTTTATTGCAATGCAATAGGTCTTGCATTTGCGAGAGTTTAAGCTATTAGTATTGTAAATGACAACGCCTTCTATTTATGTTTTAAAACCCAAAACATAAATAAAAGGCATTGTCATTTAGAATGCCAATAGCTCAAACTCGCGTGAATGCGAGACCTATTGCATCATAAATGCTTGTTATTTCCAGGTGCCTGTGCAGAGCATGTGAGGGCCACGCGAGTGCCCATTATCTTGCAAAGCTGATCACAGACTATCTTCAGCGCATATTCACATGCAGGCACGAGTAGCCTGTGCGGTTACAGTACATAATTTCAAGGCGCTGTGGTCAAGAAAAGGAAAAAGAACCTGAACAGCATTAACTATCTTGTCTGGTGAGATCATTCCAGCCAACTGCAAGAGGGTCTCTCTTCAGGTCTGTCTCAACATTCAAGTAAGAAACAGAAGTAGGATTACTTATATTACAGAAACTCCTTCCTTGGGAACAAAGATAAAAATGAGGCTGCTTTCCTCTCTACAGCAGTAAAAATCTTGTGGTGCAAATGGAAAATCGGCGATTTGCACACTTTACTTGATACAATTACTAAGCAGTTTTACAACCAGTGATTATAGGTGTAAGATCCTGGATTTAATGGAAGACCACAGTGGTGTAAATCTACATTCAGTGATTTACATGCTCACATATGGCTAAGCAACAATATTGTGCACATTTTTGTTCGGCGATTTGCAAACTAAAAAACGTCCTTAGATGCAAATAACTTATTTGACTGTTCTTTCTGAAATTAAGATGCAATTTAAAAAAAAAGAAAAATACAGGTCTATTTTTTCATGTGTGTCTTGTTCATTTCAGTACTTTTCACAAAAATGCAAAATGTACAACCTCCTGCACCCTTTCTACAAGACCCTGGTGAATTTATCATTACAGTGGAATTTATGTTTAAGGTCCTTTTAAGCTTATTTAGGAGCGATTGATGTGCAAAAGTTTAGAGCTGAAAGAAAGAAGAGCCTAATGTATTATTATTTAGTGGCTGAGGGTCAGAATGTATATGATTATCTACACAAGCATGAACCCAAGGGAGATGAGGATCTGTATGCGTTTGACACAGCTGTGGCTCAATTGGACAAGTATTTTTGTAAAACAAAAAATATAGTAGTACACAGGTATAAGCTTTTCGCAAAGTGCAAAAGCCTAATGATAGCATTGATACTTATGTTACAGCATTGAAAATATTGGCGGCTAAGTGTGAGTTTGACAACTTCACAACAGAACTAATCAGAGACCAGCTAGTAGTAAGATGTAGTTCGAAAAAGATACAAGAGCACTCGCTTTCATGTAAAAATCCTTCTTTGGATAAAGCTATAGATATTTCCAAAAGCATTGAAGGATCGTGCAAGGATGCAAAGTTGTTAGAGGAGTCTTTAACCAAAACTACAATTTCAGGAGTTGCAGTTAGCAAACCAATTTCCATAGTACCTTCAGAAAATAGAAGGCCCTAAGGAATAAGAAGGCCAAATATTTTGTCACAACAATTTAAAAAAAATTGGTGTTGCAGGTGTGATTCTTCAGCACATGTTTCCTCATTTAAGAATTGCCCTGCCCAGGGTCAACAGTTTAGGAAGTGTGGGAAAATTGGACACTTTTTCAGAGTGTGTAGAGCAGGAAAGAACAGCAGTGTTTGTTGTGTAATCAACGAACAGTATGAGGACATTGAGGGTAACAAAAATAAAGAAAATAAGGAATTAGTTTTGGGGTGAGCAGCGAAGGGGCTGGAGAAGGGAAATACTCCTGATGTGGATGTAATGATTGATGGACAAGGGATTAAACTACTAGTTGACACAGGCGCTCACATCACAATCATGTCTCAAGAGAAATTTGATGGTCGGATAAACTTTTGTTCCTGCCAGATATCCTAACGGTAGCATTTGAAGGAAGCAGAGTAGATTTAATTAGATATGTTTGGGCTGTAATTGAAGTGCTGGGTGAGTCAATCCAAGGTAAAGTGTATGTTGCCATTAAAAGGTGTCAATGTGTTGTGATGGGTACGTCAGGCTGAATTGAAAATTACAATAAGAGCAGGATTGAATAAACCTGTTACAATTGAGAGAAATTAAATTGGGTCAGGGCGTGGCACGAAAGAATTTTGGGAAGAACGTTTTAGCAAAGTGTTTCAGGAAAAGTTGTGGAAAATATCAGATTTTACCTATACTATTGAAGTCAAGAAGGTGTACCGCCAGTGATGCACAGGTTACGTAACAACCTTTTAAGTGGAAGGAAAGATCTCTCTGAAATTCTGAAAACCATGTTTGCACAAGGTATTATGGAAAAAACAGAAGCGCTTCATGGTTGTCCCCAACTGCATTAGCAAAGAAAAAGTCTGGCAAACTCAGAATATGTGTGGATTTGAGAACTGTTAATGGAGCCTTATGGGTGGACAATTTTCTGTTACCAAGAATCGAAGATTTAATTACATAAATCGAACAATCCAGTTGGTTCAGCAAATTGGACTTAAAAGCAGCATATCATCAAGTGGAACTTGACAAGGATTCTCAACATTTAACTGCCTTCATTACACCAGAAGGAGTATTTTAATTTTTTAGGATGCCATTTGGCATACCATCTGCCCTGGCAGTATTTCAGAGGTTAATGTCGAATATGTTCAGTGATGTTACACAAGTTGGGATTTTTTAAGATGATATTCACATATATTCAGACAGCGAGTATGAGCACGATCGTGTATTCAGTGAGGTGTTGAGAGTGCTAGAGGAAAGAGGGGCTACACCTCGATTAGACAAGTGTATTTTTAAGAAACGAGAGATAGATTACCTTGCCCATGTTTTTTTATGAACAAAGAGTGAAGCCCAGACTAATCTGGTCAAAAGTATAATTGAGGCTCCAGCGCCTAAGAACAGAGATCAATTGTTATCCTTTCGAGGGCTTTGTGAGTTCTGTGCCAAATTCCTGAGAAACTTTGTGAATGTCACTGAGAGCTTTAAAGTTCTGTTAAAAAGAGGCGTAGAGTTTGTCTAGTCTGAGGAATTCAAGAGCACTTTTAAGAGCGTCAAGGAGGAAATAATTAAAACACCTGCTTTACAGTTGTTTGTGGAAGGAAGAACAACAACAATTGTCACTGTGGATGCATGTGAGTATGGACTGGGAGCAGTTTTGTCCCAACTGAATGGCAACCATGAAAACACAATTTGTTTCACCTCTAGAACATTATGTCAGGTGGAACATAAATGCTCACTAATAGAAAAGGAATTACTAGCATGTGTATCGAGTGTCATTCAATCAATCAATTAATCAATCAGGGGCTTGTAAAGCGCGGCTACTCACCCATGAGGGTCTCAAGGGGCTGGGGGAGGGGGGCTTCTGGTCGGACTTGGTGGAGGTTCATTCAAAGAGCCAGGTGTTGAGGTCCTACCTGAATTGGGTCAGTGACGCTGATTGCCTGAGGTGCAGGGGCATGGTATTCCAGGTCTTGGCGGCGAGGAAGGAGAACAATCTTCCTCCGTTCAGGTCTTGTGGATCCTTGGGATGGAGGCGAGGACGAGTTGGGAGGATTGGTGTTGTCTGGGGGGTATGTGGAATGTGAGGCGGTGGTTCAGCTACACTGGTCCTTCATCGTGTAGGGCTTTGTAGGCGTGAGTGAGGAGCTTGAAAGTGACTTTCTTGTTGACTGGGAGCCAGTGGAGTTGTCAGAGTTGTTGCATGATGTGGCTCCGGCGGGGAATGTCGAGGACCAGTCTGGCGGCGGCGTTTTGGACGTTCTGTAGTTTCTTGAGCTGTTTCTGGGTGATGCCGGCATAGAGTGGTTTGCCGTAGACGAATCTGCTGGTGATGAGCGCGTGGGTTACCATCCTTCTGGATTCGGTGGGAATGCATCTAAAAGTTTTTCGGAGTAGGTGGAGTGTGTTGAAGCAGGCTGAGGAGACTGCGTGGATTTGGCAGTTCATTATGAGCGAGGAGTCCAGTATAATGCCCAAGTTGCATGCGTGGTCCATCGGGGTGGGTGGAGCACCCACAGTGGCTGGCCACCAGGAGTCATTCCAGGCTGATGGGGTGGGTACCAGGATGAGGACTTCAGTCTTGTCTGAGTTGAGCTTGAAGCAGCCATGTAATAACGGCCTGCATTCCACTGTGGAAGTTGGTCCTGGCAGTTGACGCTTCATTGGTGAGGGATAGGATCAGCTGGGTGTTGTCGGTGTAGGAGACAATGTTGAGTCTGTGGCCTCTGATGATGGCTGTGAAGGGGCCTGTGCAGAATTTGAAGAGGGTTAGGCTCAAGGAGGAACCCTGGGGAACTCCACAGCTGGTATCCGTGGGTGGGAGTCTGACTCGCTGGGTCCGGCCAGTGAGGAAGGAGTGGATCCAGTCCAGGGCCTTGTCTCGGATGCTGATGTTGTGGAGTCTGGTGATTAGGGTGAGGTGCGAGACAGTGTTGAAGGCGGTCGAGAGGTCTAGCAGGATGAGGACTGCAGGTTTGCCCCAGTCGAGGAGGGAGCGGATGTCATCTGTGGCGGTGAGGAGTGTGGCCTCTGTACTGTGGTAGCTTTGGAAGACAGACTGGGAGGTGTACAGGATGTAGTTTGCTTAATTGAACTCGGAGAGCTGGGCGTTGATGGCCTTCTCTGTGACCTTGACTGGGAAGGGGAGGAGGGAGATCTGTCTGAAGTTCTTGAGGTCTGTTGGGTCTGAGGATGGCTTCTTCAGCAGGGCGTTGATCTCTGCGTGTTTTCAGTCATCGGGGAAGGTGGTGGTTTCAATGGAGCAGTTGATAGTGTGGAAGAGCTGGGGGGGCGATGGCAGCGGCTGCTCTGTGGGAGATGTGGTGCGGGCATGGGTCCGTCAGGGCTCCTGAGTGGATGCTCTTCATGGTCTTGTGCATGTCCTCTGTAGTCAGAGGGGTCCAGCAGTGAATGGTCTGTTGAGGGGCAGCTTGGTTGTATGCAATGGTGGCGGGCATGGCAGGCGTGGTGGCCGGGTCTAGGGTGTCGAAGCTGTCATAGATCTTCCTGATCTTGTGGTGGAAGAAGGTGCCGAGTTTGTTGCGGAGGTCTTGGGAGGGGGAATGTCTGTGGTCTCACTGTTTGGCCTAGCGAACTCCTTGACGATGGCAAAGAGTTCTTTGCTGTTATGTGTGTTGGCGTTGATTCTGTCATGGAGGGCCATTTTTTTGTTGGTTTTCAGTAGGAGGTGGTGTGCATTGACGGCAATTTGAAGGTTGCATGAGTTTCCGGGGTTTCTTTGCTACTCCATATCTTCTCGAGATGTCTGTAGGTGCATCTGGACTCTTGGAGGGCGGGGGTGAACCAGCTGGCCGCCTGGAGTGTTGTTTGCATGATCTTCTCCTAAGGAGTGCCAGGGTGTCAGTGCAGTTGGAGATCCATTGATGGAAGTTGCGGGCTGCGGAGTAGGCGTCCGTGGGTGTTGGCGGAGTGGTTGTGCTCAGGGAGTTGATGAGGAGTTCTTCGGTGGCCTAGATCCAGCTGTGGCTGGGGGGGTGATGATGGCGGTGGTGTACGGTGGGCGTGTCGAAAGTGAGGTGTAGGCAGTGATGGTTGGTCCAGGAGAGTTTGGCAGTGTGGTTGTAGCTGATGTTCCTGCTGGCGGAGAAGACGAGGTCGAGAGTGTGCCCGGCTGTGTGGGTTGGTGCGGTGACTAGCTGCATGAGTCCAATGTTGACGAGGTTCTCCAGAAGAGAGGTGGTGTTCCGGTCACTGGGGTTGTCCAGGTGAAAGTTGAGGTCTCCGAGTAGGATGTAGTTGATGGATGTAAGAGCCTGGGGTTCGATGAGGTCTACGATGAAGTCAGTGAAGGGAGGTCGGGTTGTGGAGAAGATTAGACTGCATCTTTGGGGGTGCCCATTTCTTTTAAAAACAGATCATCGGCCCTAGTAGACATTTTGTCAGGAAGGAAGTTGAAATGCTTGAATGCTAGAATTGCCAGAATATCTGCTAGATAGTTAGAATTCATGTTATAAGTAGAATATATCCCAGGTGGGAACAATTGCAAGGCGGACTGCCTTTCAAGGTTACCAATTGAAGATCTTGTGGGTTATGAGTGGGAGTTTGACATAGAAGAGTGTTTTGTAGCACATATTGGAGATGTAATCATTTGTAAGAAAAAAGAAGACTGGGTAAGAGCCATTGATGAAGATGAAGTTTTGAAAGAGGCGATGCACTTGTAAAAATCAGGTTGACTAAAAGAAAGAAGTTTGGCAGAGGAGCTGCAAATGTTTTGGAAAATATCGGATGAGTTGTCGGTGGAAGATGAAAAGCTAGTGCGTGGAGACAAACTGGCTCCACCTTTGTGTTTTCGTCAGAAGATCATTGAACCAGCGCATTCAGGACATTTGGGTCACTGTAACTCAAAGGAAGGTGAGGGATGATTCTTGGTTGCCAGATTAATGATTTTGTCAAAAATTGTAAGAAACGTAAAGTACGTGATAAGGTTCTAATAACTAATGGTATGACTGAATCAGTCATGTTATGCCCCAGTAGGGTGTGGCAACATGTGGGTGTGGATTTTTTGAGTCCATATCATATTTTGCCTAATCACACAAGGTATTTTATATTCATGATTGATCACATTTCAAGATGGGTCGAAGTTGAGCCAGTAAGTGAACCAACTACAAGGAGTGTGATTGATTGCTTTCAGAGGGTTTTTGCCAGAGAAGGAATTCCAGGTGAGATCATGACAGAAAATGGTGTTTAGCTTACTTCTGCAAAAATGGTGTCATTTCTAAACAAATGTGGTGTTAACCATATTAGAACACCGTTATAACACCTCCAAAGCAATGGAAAACTAGAGCATTACAATAGAGTCTGGGTAGAATGTGTGCAGTCCACATATAGATGTAATATGAATGTGGGCAAAGCTGTCAAGGAGATAGTGTGGTTGTATCGCACAACACCACATAGTGTCACTGAGAAAATGCCATTTGAACGAATGAGAGGTAGAAAAGCTGCAACAAAACTGTGTCCTTTCTGGATGGTTCAGCTATTTTCGAAGGGAGGAAGTGTATGTGATTGGTGGAAGGTAGGTGAGAGGAAGTCAAATATGGTTAATTTGGAAAGAATAAATGTAGAGAAAAATGAAATTAAGTAAGTTGAAAGCAAGAGACAGAATATGTCTTAAACATCCCAATTTAGTTGGAAAAGGTCTTTCTAAGTTCAAAAAGTCAGCACAAATAAGTGAAGTACGAAAGTATTCTGTGAAATTATCGGATGGCAATTGGTGGAGCACATCTCAAATTGCTTTGGAACCCAGTGTACACAGTGATAGTAAAGATGGTTGCAGAGGAATGAATGATAACTTGAGCTTGGAAAAGAAAGACAGTTGTGTCAGACATTTTCATTGTAGGTATGCGCCTAAAAAATGGCAAGACTTTGTCAAACAGTAAAAAGGAACATTATATTTTATCTTTACTTTTTGATCTGTAATCTATGTATATTGGTTTTTTAAATATATTCATTTAACTGTTAAGATCAGTGGGTGGGGTGCCATTAGGTGTGGTTCTAAGTAAGGGTTGGTTTATAATGCTTATGAGGTTAAAAGTTGTAATTTATAGAAAAAGGGGAGAATTGTGGGGATCTAGTAAATTGAATGTTACTAGGTCATAGAATGCTCTTTGACATCATGACATTCTATGTATGTCAGTTATCTCTCTTTTCCTGCTTTAAGGATGTAACTCTACTTATGTAATAAATTACTTGAACATCACAGTAGCTTTCATGAGTGTTCACTTCAGGTAGGTTATCCTTTGTTGGTTATTATAAGTGTATCATGTGTTTAGTAGGTTTGGGTTGGGTAGGTAGCTATTTGCTTTATTTATTTTACAGGAGAAGGCTGTAGATAAAGCCTTATTGATTACAGATTGTGGTTAGGGGTGAAAATAGCAGAGGAGAATGCTGCGGGTAGGGTAACATTGAGGGCTTTGTGTGAGGTCGGGAGGGAAGATTTAATACAGCCCGGTGTGCTGGGCTAGGTATGGGTTGTCCTTGAAAGGCCAAGGCGAGAGGCAGCAAGTGGGGTAGTGGTCGCCGTTCTGGCTTACTCACCGCCTCATGCTAAAGTGAGGGGTGTCAATGTTCTAGCGATGTGTGCGGTTATTGAAGACAATAAAAAAGTGCACACAGCAACCAGAGAGTGCGGGATTACCAGTATTCCAAGAGGAGGACGGAGAGGTCCGACTACTGCATGAAGTAGAGCACGGCCACCAGCTTCGCGAAGAAGGAGGCCCACAAGTTTTGGAGGTGGGGCCGAGGGTGGGAAGACAATGCCTTCTTGTGTGAGGGCTGAGTCAGTTCCATCCTGTTCAGTGACGACGAGGCCCAGCAGCCAGCAGAGGGTGTCTCAAATATTGTGTATGCACAATGCTGCACAGACTTGTGGTAAACAGCAGGCGGTACTGCTTACCTTGACTGCTGAGCAATATAATGCCGGTCAGGCAGCAGTTAGAAATTTTTAGATTGCTGTTAAATCAGCAACTAAGAAAAATAAGTGCAGAGGTCAAGGAAAGGGCAAGCATGTCCCTAGTTTGCTAGAGAAGGAGCAATTAATTGAAGGGGAGGACAGTATCAAAAGAGTACGCAGATAGGGGTAGGATGAGTAAAAACAGTGAACCATTAGCAAATGTTGCAGAGATGCAAGTGGGGCAAAATAAGTGCTTAGGTGACCAGGAGCAACAGGAGGACCATAGGTGTGGATTCCAAATGAGTAAACAGGCAGTCATGAAGCAAGGGAGCAGGTAGTGTCAGGAAATAGAACCACAGCTCTCTCTGGGGTTGGGGTAACCTGAGGGACAACATGGGGATAAACCTGGCAGATGAAACCAGGCAAAGTAATCAGCAACTGGCGGGGTTGAGAATGACCTGCAGACAATGGCTGAAGAGAGGTAGAGGTGTAGCGCAACCATCCTGATGACAATGGAAGAAGCTGGAGATGCACCTCAAAAAAACAGCCAAACAGAGACTAGAGGATTTTTGATGGTGGTGTGGGAGGTGGTAAATATCTGGCGGTGAGTGGAGTGAGAAGCGTATGGGACATTGAAGAGGTGATTGAATTGGTTATGAGGATGAGGATGGAGAATTGAAGAAAAGGGGAGATTCCGTCATTGCAAGAGACTTCAAAGTTTGAAAACTGGAGGTTCTGAGGGGGGTGAGGCAGAATCCCGGAACCAAAGAGTGGATGTGGAACAGGGAGGCAAGCAGTCACAGGAAGAGAAAGGCATATGCCAAGCGCAGCAAATGACAGCTCAGCAAAGGTTACAAACAGGTGAGCTTGGGTGGTGGCATTGTTGAGGAAGTGGGGATGGGAAGTCAAAGACACAGATGGTGGAGAAAGGGGTTGGCCCTGATTCTCTGGATAAAGGAGTAGGTACAGAGATGACTTTGAAGGAATGGTAAGTGAAGGAGGAGGTAAACAGGTAGGGGAAGATGCCAAAGTGTGTCCCGATAAGAGCAAGGTAGAATAAGCTCAAGTTACTGAAGAAAGTGATGGACAAAAGAAAGAAGATTAGAGTAAACAGAAGTTAGAAGGTTCGAAAAAAAACTACCTTACATGGGGGAATCCATGCCTTTCGGGCGCATTTGTCCACATTAAAAAAGAGACCTGGAAAGGAAATTTATTGATGTATACAAGTTGCTACATAGGGAGGTGCAATCAGAACAAGCGTCTAAAGAAGAAGATTGGGAGTTGGTAAGCAGGCCATGGGTACCCACTAACATTGAAACTAGGACATCCGCTTTTCTCAATTATGCAAGCATATATTGTGAAAGGTTCCCTGAGCACTAAATATTTATTTTCAAATATATGGACAGAATAAGGAAGGCCCAGATGGATTTTGGGGTAATGGCTGTGTTTCATTATGACAAGGAGTTTAGGATTTAGATCTATTTTATTGATTTTATATAGAACAGGCGATACACAACAGCCCACCTATATCCAGTGGCCGGTGGTGATCTTAATAGTAGGCAGTGTAGGCATGCATCACGGAAAGGTAGAGAAGGATGGGTAGCGTGAAAAAGGGTTTAGGACAGGGAGGCAGCGGCGTTCGGGCTTGTGCCAGGTGTCGCGGGCTTCAGGTGTGAGCTAAGATGTTCTAGCACTCCTCAGGTACAGCTGCTGAGGTTAAGTGCAGTATTTGTAAGTACCGGGAGCATGATAGCTCACGGAACTCATCAGACAGGTACTGAAGGCACGGTTGCCATATCTTATCAAAGTGGGGGAGGTGATGCGTAGCCACTATTGTCAGCTTTTCCATCCCTAGTATATCCCATAATTTGTGTAACCAGTCCAAATGTGTAGGTATGGCGTCTGTACCTCATTTAGCAAGGATAATCTGTTTAGTCACTCCCAGTGCTAGGGTGATTGCTCTCCCTCTATTGGACCACAGCGGGTAGGTGAGAGGGTAAGGGAGAGCCAGGAGAAACTAACGCGGGAATCTGGGAATATCTGTCGCAAACATAACGCTTACCACATCCAAGACCCCTGCCCAGAAAGATTCCAATTTAGGGCATTGCCATGAGAGATGAGTAAGAGTACCCTGGTGTCCACAATGACACCAGCAATGTCCGCTGCCCGTAGGATCACAGGTGGCGATACTGGCTGGGGTGAATTACCAATAGTGGGCAATATTTAGGAGCATTTCTTTACTAGTGGTGTTAAGAGAGGAGGTTCGTGCGCGATGTAGAATATCATTCCACTCTCTATTTGTGAAAGAGCGCCAACATTCTCCCTCCCATCTAGCTCATGCAGGTGATTTTGGGGGATTCTGAGGTGTAATCAAAAAGGCATAGAGGTCAGATAGGAGTTTCTTGTCTGTGAAGCGTGTGAATAGCCACTTCACAAAAGGTGTAAGTACCCTACTAGCGTGTGGTCGTGTCATGTAGTTCCTATAGTACTCATGCAGGACCTGCGCGTTTGGATAACATAAACCGTGGGCTTGGTGCTAGACTGACTCTGTGCACCCCCACCGCGTATGTTAGCCTGATTTGCATTAGCTAGCTCACAGTGCCACTAGAATATCCTCTTATCGGGGAAAGATTAGTTTCTGGCAACCTTAGACCATAACAACCCTGATCCCTCAGAATCGTGGAAACAATGTACTACTTTTCGCTCAGTCATTCGTGCTTACTTATTCGGTTTGTCTCAGAGAGTTACACAGAATAAACAGTCTGGGCGTTTCAATAAGTATTTATTGAACAGTTGTTATTCTAGTGTAAAATATATGTGCTGTAGTAACCAGCAGACAATAGCAGAGATATATTATCAGCAGTACGATAAAAGTGAATGGATAGAACAGTTCTACCATGTTGCAATAATCATGAATACATACATGAATATAAAAGCATTATGAAAGTGCGCGTACTCCTACGATGCCTAACTAGATGTACCTGAATGTACCTAGCATATGTGTAGGTCTAAAAACCTAAGAGCCAAGAATCCTTCTAGGATTTAGTCGAACCCCCATACCTGAATAGAGAGAGTGTGGGACCCCGTCCTGGTCTCGAGTTGGACACCCCGCAAGGGCTGTGTCAGACCGCTGTCAGCTGGAGCGACTGCATGCAGGAGCCTCAGCGTCTCTGGTCAGTGTGTCAGCATGGAAGTCTCGGTTCCCTCCGTCTTACCGGGGTAAGATGTGGTGTATTTATACCCTGAAGACTTAGTTGCTTCGTATGGTTTGTATTGGGCCTTATTAGACTTGAGGAAGACGTCAGGGGTGAACTTTGTACATACATATTATGCAGGTGGTGTATTCCTAGAGAGTCATGCATAATTGATGAGTACAGTGTGGGCCTGTGTTTGGGAAAAACCCTGCTGTATTCAAAACCACAGGCGAGATAACGTTCAGCCCACAGAGCTCGTTGTGTACTAGCGGGGACCAATGTAGGTGAAAGATCATGCCTATATAAGGAATCATGACTATAATAGGACATGTACAGTTATGACCGTAATAGGCCATTTGCGGCTTTGACCATAATAGGGCAAGTACGAATATGACCGTATTAGGGCAAATACGAATACGTCCATTTTAGGGCATGTGTGAACGGGTCTACAATAGGACCTCTATACGGAACATAACAGTCGGATCCAGGGTTGAGTCACCCAATGTGCTAGTGTCAGGTACTGCCATCATGCCGTGTCAGGGAGGCCATATTGTGTCTGCAATGTAGGGAAGTCCATGTGCCCCTCGGCATCAAACAAATCCCCCATTCGTTTGCAATGAGCTTCTTGCCAGGCCCCAAATGCTGAGCCCGTAGCGACTGGCGGGAAGTCCGGGTTAGCTATCAGTGGTGTCTGTGGAGAGATTGGTGTAGAAAGACCATGCCTTGTCCCAAACCATGACCGTGGACCTTGCCACTGGGGAGACATACACACTGGCTGGCCTGTGGGATATTGGTAGCCAGGGTACCTTCAAGATATGGATGGCTGCAATCGCCTGGTCTATGAAACACCAGTGTTTCTCCGTAAGGGCACAAGACCATTCCACCATGTAGCGTAGTTGCGCCGCCTGGTAGTAGCAGAGCAAATTTGGGATTCCCAGCCCACCTGACAACATTGGAAGGAAAGAACAGGCTCTAGCCATCCGCTCTCACTTACTCTCCCAGATGAAGCCCCAGATAAGTGATTGTAATTTGTCCAGTAGCCATGGGGGGGAAGGGGGGAGGGACAGAGTATGCATGACATAGAGGAGTTTAGGGAGTAACGTCAAATTAACAGTCGCTATTCGCCTGAGCCAGGAGAGGCTGTGAGATTTCCATTTGGTGAGGTCGGCCCGAGTGGGTGCTAGGAGGCTCCCACAATTCTGTGCAGCAGTGGCCATAAGAGTAGAGTGAACCTGTATCCCCAGATATGGGATCCCACTCTCCGCCCACTGGAAGGGGAATTGGGTATGAAGCCGGGCTCTTTCTGACTTGGAGATGGTCAGGCCAAGGATCAAGGACTTCTGTGGATTGGTCTTGAACCCGGAGGCCTCGCCAAACACAGCAGTTCTGTCCTGATGGCTGCCAAACAGGTATCTGGGTCGGTGATGGCCATAAGGACTGTCGTGTAGTTCCTATATTACCCATACAGGATCTGCGCGCTCGAATAAAATAAACTGTAGGATTGGTGGCAGACTGGCTCTGAGCACCCCCACCGAAAATGTTAGCCTTTCTGTGTTAGCTAGCTCACAGTGCCACTAGAATCTCCTCTTATCGGGGAGAGAATAGTTTCTGACAACCTTAGAACATGACAACCCTGATCCCCCAGGATCATGGAAACAATGTACTACTTTTCGCTCAGTCACTCGTGCTCACTTATTCGGTCTCAGAGAGTTACACAGAAGAAACAGTTGGGCGTGTTACAATAAGAATTTATTGCACAGTTGTTCTTCTAGTGTAAAATAGATGTGCTCCAACAACCGTTAGACAGTAGCAGATATATATGATTGACAGTATAGTGAAAATAAAAGGATAGTATAGTTCTACCATCTTGCAATAATCATGAATACATAGATGAATATAAAATGCATGATAAAAGTGTGCGTACTCCTACGATGCCTATCTAGATGTACCTAAGTGTACCTAGCATGTGAGTAGGTGTGAAGCCAAGAATCCCTCTAGGATTTGGTCGAACCCCATTACCTGGAGAGAGAGAGTGTGGGACCCCGTCCTGGTCTCGAGTTGGACACCCCGCGAGGGATGTGTTAGACCACTGTCAGCTGGAGCGTCTGCATGCAGGAGCCTCAGTGTCTCTGGTCAGTGTGTCGGCCTGGAAGTCTCGGTTCCCTATACTAACCCTAGCAAGATGTGCGGTATTTATACAAAAAGTATCTAGGGTTTCTTTGTCCTTTGTTTCTTGTATTAGCCATTGTTGGATTTGAGGATGACGTATGGGATGAACCTTGTGCGTAGATATTATGCAGGTGGTGTAGCTCCTGCCAGGTTTCCAAGAACCCTCATGAATATTCATTCATACTGTATGAGTCCATTGATGGAGTTATAGGACGCTATTGTTCAGGTAAAACCCTCCTTCTGCGCCCAGGACTAGAACTAGGTAAAGATTCAATCCTAAAGGCTCGTTACTGTGTAGTATAAGGGAGATAATGTAGGTGAAGGTGTCTGATATTACCCGGGCCTATATTAGGGTACCTATATGAAACATAACAGGACATCATCCGCGCATATCATAATCTTATGTTCCCTCCCATCCATCAGGATTCCTGCTATGTGAGGGTTGGTCCTAATTTGCTCAGCGAAGAGCTCCATGTAGAGCGTGAAAAGCAGGGGGGACAGAAGAAACCCTGTCTAGTTCCCCGCTCTATAGGAAATGGAGGTGACATCCCGCTGTTCACACATATTCTAGCCTGGGGGGCTTCATAACATGAATGAACTTAAGTGCAGAACCACGGGCCGAAGCCCATACACTCGAGAACCCGATGCAAATAGGGCCAATGCACACAATCAAAGGCTTTTTCAGCATTAAGCGATAGCAGAAGGGCCGGTATTCATAAGCGTTGTATCTTGTCCAGGAGGTGGCATAGTCATTTCATGTTGTCACAATCCTCACTGCGGAATATATCCGGCCTGGTCAGGATCAACCAATCCCTGAATTTAAGGTGCCAGCCAATGGGCCAGAATGCTCGTAAAGATCTTCGCATTCACATTTAAAAGGGAGATCGGGGGGTAGGAGGTGCAGCACTGAGGTCTTTGCCTGTCTTGGGAATCACCGTAATGGTGGCTAGGTGCATGGAGTCCGGTAATGTACCCGTCACACTAAACTAACTCAACAGCCGTGCCAAAACAGGAGCCAGCAGGGTCCCAAAGGCATCGTAAATTCCGCACTATAGCCATCCAGGCCTGGAGCCTTGTCGGCTGAAGTTTTTGGATGTTGGCCAGGACCTCCAGCTGTTAGATATCTATGTCCAGGCCTGTGAACGTGGTTGTGTTGGTATTGGAGGAGAGTGCATGGGAGAGGTATTCCCTCACATCAGATTCCAGCAGGGGGTCGGCAGTATAGAAGGTCTTATAAAAAGCCCATGAAAAGCCCATCAGCTATGTCTTCGTCCTTATAGCACATGGAGCCGTCCACTCCTTTTATTTCGGGGATCCTTCGTTCCACTGCCTGGGCTCGGAGATGGTGCGCCAGCATGCGTCCCACCTTGTTACCACCAGCATAGTATTTCTGGTGTATTCTAAGCAGGGAATATTCTGCCCTCCCCATATCCACAGCCTGCAATTGTTTCCATGCAGCTGTCAATTGACAACAAAAAAACACCGAGCCCGACCGGGCGTGGGCGGCCTCCAGATCCTTGACCTGTGACTCCAACTGGCGGCGTTTGGTTTGCCTTTCCCTGTTGTAGCCCGTGGCCAGGCTAAAAAACTGGCCTTTAATCATGACTTTCAGTGTCTCCCACAGCGTGGAGACAGAGACCTCAGGTGTGTCATTGGTTTCCAATAAGGTGGTTATGGCCGTCAGTGAGTCCGCATGCATTTGGTCATAGGTGAGGAGTTTTGCGTCAAGTCGCCAATTAGGGGGAGCCAGCGGATGCCCACTAGGGTTGAACCGCATGACAATGGGGGGAGTGGTCAGAGGAAGCTGCCGCTCCAATATCTACTGAAACCGTGTCTCTGGTTACCCCTGGGGACGTGAAGAAATAGTTGATGCGTGCATACATCTAGTGGGCACCTGAGAAGAAGGTGTAGTCCAGAGTTGTGGGGTGTTTATGTCACCATACATCCGTTAGTCCCACCTCACCCAACCATTGTCTAGTGCCTTGTGTAAGTCCCCCAACTTGTACCACCTGCAGGTTTGACCTGTTCCTCTTTGCGTCCATTGTGATGTTGAAGTCCCCACTCTCCACTAGCTCCTTGTCTGGTGAGGTCAGCAGTTAGCCCAAGGAGTCTCTAAGGAATGCTTCCTGGTATTCGTTGGGTGCGTAAACTGTGGCTACAGTGTACCTGATGCCCTGTATTAAGTAAGACATGCAACACTAGAAGTCTACCCTGAATCTCCATAAAAACCCATTCCACCCTCCCCGCAAAATGAGTAGTGAGCAAGATCGCCACCCCAGCCTTCTTGATAACCCCTGAGGAGAAATATTGATGGTGAAGAAATAATATGTCCCTTGGAGAGGAAAGAAAACTCAAATTCACACAGATACAGCTTCACTCAGACTCAAAGACCCCTACAACCGGGGAGTGCACATATACTAGAGTCATTCAGCTAAAATATCACTAGGCCCAAGAATGTAGCGTCAGAGGCTTCATGTATATAAAAAAACACTAGGCGCATATTTTGAACATCACAATTCACAGTTAAAAAATGTAGTTAACTTACAATTCTTAAAAAACGCAATAAATCTAATGTGCATAAAAAACAGTTCATACAGAACACAATAAATCCAATGTGCATTTAAAACCAACTCATTGTATTCGTTGTGACAAACATATAAACCATAAAAACAATATAGCAATTTTTAATAAGAAAACATTTCACACAAAAATATGCATTAAAAGAAAAAAACTCAAGAAGACCTAACAGGGAGACCCTATTGCACAGTCAAGGAGGTACTGTTACAGAACCTGATCCAACTTTTCATGTAGAATTCATATCATTATTGCTGTCCATCATTGTTTTTTGCAATAATCTTTCTCGTGGTTGAATTCAGTAATTTTACAGCGTTGACGCGGTTCGGTGGTCTTGGAACTATAAACCCCACCTTCCTCAGGACAAAAAGTGTATCAGGGATAAAAACCTCCCTCTTAGAGGAATTACAAGTAGGTCAGATCTAAAAAAGAAAGATGGGGGAATATACAGAAATACATTTTTAGAATGATACCCCATTTCATAAACTTACATCCCTATTCAAACATATTCCTCAGTTTCTTTAAAAGAATCCCAGAACTGATCCCAATGAAGCAGACATAAACCTACCGCCTAGGGCATCTGTCAGTACAATAATCGGGTATGGTGGATCATAGTTAATAAACCCCTTACTATTTTACTCACACACTACTTTCATACGCAATTATTCAAATCCCATTCAGTCATACCAATTGTTCTTTTCAAGCTACAATGAAACTGCACTCACCCCAGTCAGTGATGTGCTTCCCAATAACATCAAGAGATTGAAGCAGCAAATTCTGTGTCAGTCTTTTTACTACCAGAATGAATGATTCCTGTCCTCGGTTCTAGAAGAAGAAACATTATCTCCATAAGTGTAAGGCCAACTAAAGGCACAGTATCAGGGCTGGTAGGTGTCAGACCTAATTAATCCTTTATGCATGCATGCTCTTACCTGAGAGACAGATTCCTGTTTCACTGCAAATATACATTGGTGTTAGGTCCTAAATAGACCATTATAGTGAAGGTGCAATCGTTGCCAGTGTTTTGGATGGCCGGAGATGCGACAATTCGCTGGTTCCTTATCATAAATGTAAAAAGGCTTTTAGTACCAGTAGCGGGCCCGCCTGCACTTGGGTAACAGCACCGGGTATCAACACACAACCCATGTCCGCTGGTTCTAAATAAAAACATAAATAAAGCATATCTGGATTTGAATACCCCTCAAGTCCAATAGCTATAACAAGAAGCCAATCAGATACTACCACATATTAATAGGTCCCAAGAATCGCACCTTTACTACATACTCTAGGATATAAGAAGATGACATGCTGTTGTCTGCTAATATGTCTACGAATGGGCGATGGAAGCCTTTCCCGATATTCATGCGGAACTAGGTAAACTCTGCAATGTAAGATACTGACCTATTCCTCTCTACGTGACACACATTGAGAAACGATAATGTCCGCCCAAGATACAAATTGGCGTTTTTAGCTGTGTGAACCAAAAGAATTAGGCAGCTGCGAAATTCATATTCATTTTAACGATTTATGTTTTACAATTTAAGGAACGGGAACATAATTCTAAATAGTTTTATAAATAGCGAGCCAGGAAAATCGTCGTTTAATGCCGTGTCGACATAAACTCTAAAACATCAGGCATTGGTTCCCGCGCTACACGGTATATATTCATAGCGTGCTGCACTACGCATGCACGTCTATTCTCAAACATTAAGCAAGCCGTGGTGCGGAATAGCTTGTGAGGCTCCATCAACCTAGCCACGCTGATGACAACTGGGGTCCAATACATTCCGTGTCTGTTTCAATTAATTATTAACAGAACTGGGACAAACTTCCAGATAGATTATTGGAAAGAATTTGAAATTGGAGAAATTCCTTCCTTCTGAAGAGTAAAAACGGGTGGTGCCTCCCTATGTGATAAAAAAATACTCCACGTACAGTCCATAAAGGTAGCATTTCACTCACCTCTTGTCTCAGCCCAAGTGCTCCTACTGTTTCCAACAATGGGCATTGTGGGATGGCTCGTTTTGAATACAGATTACCCCGAAAGTAGATAAATTCAGTTTCCGGGCAAGTCTCGTAACTGTGGCGGCCATCTTAGAGCTTGTCACGAATATCAACACTCTCGTATTCTAGAAGATGAAACCCTATTTCTTATCGATAGAAGGATACGGTGACCCAACTCAATGTATTTTCCAATAGCCAAGACTCAACTTCAGATATTTTTTAAGAAAAAATTTGTCTAAAAAACATTTTTTATATATTAGTGTCAACATTTAAGAAACGCATAAAGTGCTGATGACACTAAGGGGGGTGCCTATTGTTAATTGCCGCGGGAGTGAATAAATACAGTTCCCGGGAGGATCTGGTTTTCGTGGCGGCCATCTTGAAGCTGGCCATAAACATCCACCCTCTTGTTGTCCTGGAGGGTGATATCCTCTCTAATATAGCCTAATAGTAAATACATACGATGGCCAAACCCAGTGGGTTAACAAGAGGCCCACAACCATCTTCTAGGTGTTTATTAAAAAAGGTTTGTCTAAAAAAAGTGTTAATATTCATATTATTGACGCATATACTACTGGTGACACTAAAAAGAGTGCATTTTACAGAAACTATTCATCTTGCGACTAGCCGAAGTTGTTGAAAATAAACAGTCTATCACACAGCCATTCCGCAATACTCAGTTAGTAATGGTCCCAGGAAAATTCCTATTGGTCCTCAACACTAATATGGTAGGAACTGCTAATGTTGTGAGTTCATACTCTCCAAAAGCTGTAAAGATGGACAGCAAATCTTCACGTGAAAGATTCACACAGCCAAATATAGACTTCTTTTTATAAGTGTATGAAGGCACTAGGACTACAAGGACTGTCTTTATTATGAGATGTAACGGATATAACGGATAAACTACAGATACTAGCAAATTTCTAAAATTGTTTATCCAATAATAATCCGTTCCCAGTCTTCCCTTTTGTTAAGTCCTTTTCTAATGGTGTCAAATTTAACCATACACCACTGTTCTCTGAGCTTTCTTTTACTGTCTCTATTGCCTCCCCTTCTCTGGTCTTTGATCTTCTCTAACACAACCCATCTGATGCCTGTAAGGGTGTGATTCTCTTGCATCCAGTGGTTCACCAAGGGGGCATTTTCTTTCCTAGTCTTGATGGTGGACCTATGTTCACACAAATGTTGCCTAAATTCACGTCCTGTCTCTCCAATATACCCTGGTCCACAAGGGCAGATTAACAAATAAATGACATGTTTGCTCCTACAGTTGTTTAGAGTAGTGATCTTGTGGGTGGCTCTATTAAGAGACACTTCTTGAGTCACCATGCATAAATCACATATACTGCAGTTACCACACCTATGGTTCCCTTTAGCTCTACCCCCATCTATTCTACTTTGCATCTCACTCTGATCGTCTCTATGAGTATACACTAATGTATTCCTTAAGTTCCTGTTTTTTCTAAAGGCGTAGAGAGGTTTGGGGAGCCTCTCACTTTTACTGTCATTTAGGATTTTCCAGTTACGGTTCACGATGTTCTTTAATTTGTTGCTAATGCCAGAAAATTGGCTTACCGTAACTATTCTGTCTTAAGGTTGTTCTCGCTTACCACCATTAAGGAGGCTTTCCCTGTCATAAAACCTGGCTCTCTTACAAGAATGATTAATGAGTGTTCTGGGATAGCCTCTTTCTTTTAGCCTCGCCTTCAATTTCTCAGAGTGGGTGTAAACATCCTGGATGAAGGTACAGTTTCTGCGCAAACGCAGAAACTGCCCGAAGGGAATGTTATCCCTTTGGCTTTTAGGGGGGTAGCTATTATAGTGTAAAAGGGTGTTTTTATCAGTCGGTTTCGTGTACAGCTTGACTTCTAAGATCCCTTCTTTATGCTTAATGGTGATATCAAGGAAATTCACACTGATGTTACTTACGTGGGCTGTAAACTTAAGATTACTGTCACCTAGATTGAGCCAGGTTAGGAACTCCTCTAATTGATCCTTTGGTCCTCGCCAGATAAAGAAAATGTCATCAATAAAGCAACACCAAGTATAGACATTTTCATAAAATGGTGAGATTTCATTGTGTATATGTTTTTCTTCAAAGGCCCCTACGTAAATACAGGCCAGACTGGAGGCACACGTGGCCCCTATGCTGGTCCCTTTTAATTGTATATACAGATCCTCCCTAAACAGAGAGATGTTATTCAGAAGTACCATGGAGACGCATTTCACAGAAATATTGATGGTCAAACCAGCAAGAGCGTAGTCTCGTCAGACACTGTGGAGTAAATGGGTTTCCTGCAGCATACAAATGTCACATTTAGTGTCTTTAAGGAAGGAAAGAAGGGCTAGTCGCTTAGCAGGTGCATAAGGCCTCAAACTTTGAGTCTACGTAAGGACAGTACCATAATAACCTGAGTAGGAAGATAGCACTTCATCCCTGCATGGCATCGGAGCGCCAGGCCTCCGGGGGGGGGTGAAGGGGTAGCATGAACAAGGAGGGGAAGAGAGAGGAAGATAAAGTGCGAAAAATGTGAGAAAGAGAGGAAAGCAGTGTATCAGGAACCATCCCCACAGGGGACTCCCAGAAAAGAAGAAGAGGGGCCCATGTCATAGGCGAACATAACTGAAGTTCGGCACCATCATAACGGAACTCCGCCGGTTAAGCAGCGAGTCTGTGGCACAGCAGGAGATGCGTGATCAAAATGACCGTGGCCACGGCCACCAATAAGATCGAGAAGGATTTGTGGGCTGGCGCAGGCCAACGCCATACCCTTCGACAATCAGTGATCCCCAACTGTGCCACACAAACTGGAGGCGAAAGGGGTGGCCCCATTTAAATCTAATGTTTTCAGCCTGAAGAAAATCCGTGAGAGGTTTGAGGGCTTTCTTACGCTGTAATGTTAGCTGGGAGAGATCCTGGTAAAGCCACAGCCCAAGACCTTCAAAGTCGATAATTGCAAATCCTGCGCAGCTGCCATAATAATATCTTTCTGCTGATTATAATGGAGGCAGGTAAGTATGTCCTGATGTTGGCCTGGTGTGTTAGCCGGCCGTCCAGCCTGATGCATATGGTCGAGAATGATCTCGGACCCCGCAGGGAGGGGGCCACATGCTTGAAAAGACGAATGACAAAGTCCTCAAGTTACCCGGTACTGCCTGCAACAGAGCTCCTTTGATTCGAATGTTGGAGAGGCACGATCTATCTCAAGATCTTCAACCTGATATCAGGGTTCCAAGTTCTGGTTTTCAACTCCAGCAGCTCCTGACGATGAACCTCCAGTTCCTCCTCTCAAGTGTCCTGGCCCACCTATGCCATTCTTTGGTCCATGGCTTCCACGTCTTGGCAGATCTCCTTAATTTCGGAGGCAATATCCCGTTGAGCCCCGCGAAGTCGTTTCGCAAAGTACCAAACAGCTGTTCCAGAAATGCTTTGGTGATGGGGGAGTCATCTCGAGCAGTGTTGTCCTCTCAAGCAACATCCACAGTTGATTCTGGCACTGCGACTTCAGGCGCCACATCTGTTTTCTTTGCAGCAATTTTGGCGCATATATCTTTTACTGAAGGGTCTTTATTCGCCATGCAGTGGGAAGACATATCCGGACTTCAAAGTCGTCACTGTACGCAGAGGGCACCTCACCACCACAAAAGAGATCCTCAACACCAGTTGGTCGTTCCACTGTAGAGGTGCTTCAGGAGGGTAGGCCTGCGCTGCCCACACCGGTGCAGCCCGCAGAAGATCGAATTGCACCAAGGGGGTAGCCCGTGCCCCCCAATCACTGACTGCAACTTCATGGGTTACCAGACCAGATCACAGGGCCCTGGGACCTCTCCCCACCCCCCAAAGTCACCCCCGCCCACAGGCAGAATGCACATTCCAAGTGGCCACACACCCTGCACTTTTACTGCAGGGGACCAAGAGGTTGGCGCCAAGGGGAGTCCGTCCGGTGTTACTGCATAGGTGTCGCTGCCAATAAAAAGCAACTGCAAAAAGGGGGAGTGAGGCAGCACCAAAATGGGACAACCCACCGCCAGTGGGCCGCAGAAGGTCACAGGCACTGACCCTCGTCTCGCCCACCCTCACCCCCCCGGCAAAAGACTGGCAGGCAGCCCCGTAGCTAGGGCCTCTAATTTGTGTAGCCCAAATTGTCTCCTCAAGGCCCCACGTGGCCTGCTGTGCGGCCACAAGAGCTGACCAGTCCCCACAAGTTGCTCCCGCTACGCCAAGGGCCCTGTCCAGCCCGTGCAGAACCTCAGAATTGTGACCTCTCAAGTCATGTCACCAGGAGTAGTGTCCTCTGGCAGATTTACAGTGCCTCTATGGAGGACGGGAGTCTTCTCCAAGTGACCCTGCGCACAGCCCACAGCCCCCCGGGGCCAAGCCAAAGGCAACAAGGGAGGGAGGGGCACCACCAAAGACGGGCCAGCCCACCGCCGGTGACCCGCAGAAGGCCGCAAGCACCGACCCTTGCCTCACGTACCCCTCCGCAGCCAATCATGGGTGGATAACCCCCAGGGGCCCACCGCGGCCCAACCAATGCCACCGCACCACCACAACAAGTCCCCCACAGGCTACACGGACTGCACCAGAGGCCCCGCACCCCAATGGCAGGCAGTGGCCGAGAGGAACAAACCACATTGCTCCAATTGCAGCACGGCCCGGGCTCCCAGCGGGACAGCGCAGAAAGTCCACCACAGGCCACGAATACAACCACCAGGTCTGAGATCTCAGGGCCCAGCAACTCACTGCAACCCCGTGGGTTTCCGCTCCAGTCACTTACCCGTAGGATTCTCAAGAGGGGGGTCACCATCCGCCGCCGGGTAAAGACTGCAGGGCAAGCTGGCCGGAGGCAGCGCTCCCTCACCCAGCCTCAGATCGCCAGCCTCCTCAAGCACGGCTCCCTCGCCTCTCCGGGCCAACCGATTGCCACAGACGCCATCCGCCCACTTTCCTATGCCCACCGCATCACTCCAGACGGGGCAGCATGTATATCCCGCAGGCGGATGGGGATGGATTCAGCCACAGAAAATCCTCCTCTGCGGCTACTGCGGCGCGGGCCTGTGGAACTGGCAGAGCTCCAGGAGATGCGACTTACTGGCTCTCCATCTTGGACATGCCCATCATGACAGGGAGTTTAGAGCTCAATTGGAGGGGAAACCAAATAATCCATGGGGAGAGGTAAACAAAGAGATGCAGCAACATTGAATGTATCCAACAAGACCACCACCAGCGCTGCATACAGCAATTGGTTTGGCAGTTAAATTTCACCACTTTCTGGCACGTCCCACCCTTGGGGATGGGACTTTGGTGAATAGGTCAAGGGCTTAAACCCAGAGCGTGTTGGGGATTTAACAGTTGATATTGTCCCCGGAACCTTTGCATATAAAAACATGAATGTGCAAAAAGTGGAGGAAAACATGCAGTGCTAGAATGTTTTGGGGAACAAGCTGGATCGACACACATGGGGCAAGAACAGGGGGGCAACAACAGCCTGGTAACAAGGGCTTTTACATCAGTTAAGTTGGAGAAATTGGTTTTGTGGCTCGCTTTTTACCAGGACAGAGAGGGCAGTTTTGCTTGAGTGAGGTTTTCAATGGGTTTCAGACTAGGATACCAAGGGCCTAGACATAAGAAGCTTGTGGACAATCAATGATCTGCTAGAGATATGCCACAGGTTGTAGGAAGGTGGAATCTGACTATATGGTTGCCCCCACTTTTTTTATGGTGTTTTCCTGGTTTATGACTTAGTTGGACTGGGATCCTGCTATTCAGGGCCCCAGTCTATCTGCTTTCTCTGTAAAAGGTTTCCATGTGCCTTAGGCACATCTCTGATTGGAATCTGGAGTGCCCTTATAAGTCCCTAGTATATGGTATACTATGTACCAAGGGCATAGGTACCTCAGAGGCCTGCCAGGGGCTGCAGCATGTATTATGCCACCCCTGGAAGGCCATCCAAACTGACACCACAGGTCTGCTACTGCAGCCTGGGTAGGGTGGTGCATGCACCCCTTACTGTGATATGAGGTTACCTATATCACGAAGTACATACTACACATATAAACCTATAAGTCACTCCTAAGGCAGGCCTTATCAATCCTAAAGGCAGAGTGCGTGGTTCCTATGTGAGAGGGTGCCCCTGCATGAGCAGGGCCCCTCTGCAGCGTTCGGAGACCATCTCTGATGCTGTTTGTAGTGCAGCCTGACCATATACTCTTAAGCGCATTATATCCTCGCGGTAAAATGCTAACTTTGGAATGGCTGCACCTAAACATGTCGTGTTTGGTGTCAAACATCTTGGAATACTACCCCCCGCCAATCCTGGCGGCGGGGGTAGCATTCCACCCTTCTAGAGGGAAAGACATGTTAACTCTGACTAGTCCGGTAACTTCTTTCCAGAGCCCTGGCATCACAAAATGGATGCTGCTGCCACAGACACGAGTCTGGCCTCCTGCTGCTGGACGAAACTCCGGCAGGGAGGCCTGGACAATAGGTTTCCTGTCCCAGGGAGGTGTGACCACCTCCCAGACAGGATAATGTGTATTGGGGCTGGGCGGGAGCACTTTCGGGTGCTTTGAAGTCCTGCACTGGGGGCACATTTGGTGTCCCTGTGCATACCCCAGTTCAAACCGGATCAGGGGCTTGCAGCCCCTGCTTTGGCGCGAACTGGACAAAGGGAAAGGGGTGTAGCCACCCCTCTGCCCTGACCCACCCATAGGTGGGGCCACAGAGTAGTCCAACCCCTATTTTTAGAATAAAGGTAGGAACCCAGTCCTTAGGACTTTAGATTATACCTGGACGAAACTCTGAAACTGAATCCTGGACCTTCGACGCTCTATGACAAGATTAGAGGACTGAAGAATCTCCCTAGGGTCAAGGAGTGACTCCCCTGCTTGGCAGGCACCAAAGAAGCATCTGTCCGGTTCGCATTTCTGAAGCTCCCGTCGGACGCCGAAGTCATCGTATCACCAGAGGTGGATTCTCAGACTTCCCGAGGCTACCCTGAGTCCCCAGCAAAGCTGAGGCCCGTGGCTATCGTGGGTGACTTGAGACCGTGACCCCTGGACACCGAGCACATTTGCAAGTGCACCATCTTCTGGGTCTCCCAAGAAGTCGTGCTTTGGGCTCCGAGTAGCCCTAGCCTCCAGCACCACCTGCACCGAAGATCACTGGCCCCCACTCCACGAGTGTCCTGTAAGCCAGCTCCACGTGCAGCGTCACGAGGCTCCTTCGCGGTCGCTAGCCCGTTGGCTAGTAGCCCTTAACGAAGGCCAATCCTTTTCTTACTTGGCATCCTGGTTGCTCCAGGCCTGCCCTCACTTACCCTCGCTGGGTGAGTTCCACAGACCTTGCTGGTCTGCACCATCGATGATCTACGTCTTCATCGAGACTTGCCATTGCCAAGGCTTGTTGGGTCCAATCCGGTCGCCGACACCTCAGCACTCGACAGACATCGTGTACCAGCCTGAATCCTGCTCCTGGTCGCCGACAACGCCTCCTGGACCTCGTGGCTGAAGAGTCAAGATGACCGTCAACGCACCTGAAGCACTCGACATCGGTGGGCATCTGTCCATCGCCTTCCTGGTCACTGGCTAGTGACCCAGACTCTGTCCCCTCTGCTTTCAGGTTCTTCAGAACTCCGATCCACTCTTGGATCCACCCGGACACTTTTCTCTTGGCCGCCAGCAGCACTTTGCAGCAGATCGCCATTCGAATCCACGACGAAACCCGACCCCGAAAGGCACCTATGCACCCGGCTTCCCTGGGTGAGGTAACACGAGTACTCCGGTGCTCCCGTGGGTAGAGACTCTTCAAAGTCCTAGATCTCAAAGGGTTTTGTCCTAGTCCTCTTTTAAGTGTCCCTTTTCTATAATTTCCCGATCCCGACTTTCTCCATAGAAGTCAACGGCGTATCGCGGTTGTGTATTTACACTGCACGCGTCCCACGTGGGTCCCCTGTGTCACTACCTTGGGTGGTTCCTTGTGGTCCAAGCACTTCTAGAGGCTCTAGGCCTAGTGTCTAGTTCAGTCGTGGTTCTTATACCACTTTATTGGTATATGGTTTGGTACGCCCCTAGGGCCCAAACGTGTATTTGTGCTATTACTGTGTTTAAATAACTTCTAACTTATGTACTTGAACTCTAGCCTCATAAAGAGACTAGAGGGGTGTGTTTAGCAATAAATACATATATTTTTAATATATACCTGGTGTGGTGCTCTTTCATTTGATCACTCAAGAGATTATAGACTGGTAAAACAAGCTGCTTTACATTCCTTCAAGACTTAGCCTGAAGGCTGCTCTCCATAGCTACCACTAGGATAGCTTTCAATAAGGTTGTCTTTAACCTATCTCCAATAAGGGGTTGTTTGGACTGGTGCAAGGTGCCCACTATAATTAGTGGACAGCATATGCCAGGCCAACTTCTCACGATTGGTGTGCAGCGTGTGAGATTCCAGCTTGCTGTTGTTTTACCAGATAATCTCAATTGAATTGATCAACTGAAAACCACTAAAGGTACCTAAGGTACATAAAATTTAAGCTTAGAATACAGTAAGTTCTACTGAACTTAGAGTTGTGTGTTAAGGGATAGCACAACCCTTTCTACAACTCAAGAGAGTTTAGTAGGCCACACTAGAGTAGGTAGTGCATACACCACACCACACTAGTAATGTCTTTAAGGAGTAGGATCTAAAGAATCCTTGCAGGAAGCCATTGAGCTTCCACCCTCCAAGTATGATACACTCCCATTCTTGGAATTGAGAGCTTTATGTAACTTGAGAAAAATAAGGACAGGCCAAAGCCCCACCACCCAACACCTCAAGGAGTTGTTGGTGGCTTATGACCTTAGTAAGCCTGTAGGGACTGAAGGGGCAGGAGCTGAGGGTGGGGCAGGAGAGAGGAGGAGGCCAGGGGTACCAATACCCCCAGCCCCCCTCTGAGACTGGCCAGGAGGGTGACAATGACCCTGACCTGGATAACCCAATCCCTCCTGTGGAAGATGATGAGGATGATCAGAATGATGCCCTCTTTGTCCCCCAGGAAGGATTAAGAGTGTGCCCAGGAAGTCTAGATCTCCTTCTCAGGAGTCTAACCACTCTGGCACCTCTATAGGGAGCTCTGTCTCCTCTCACAGGAGGGAATCCTCTCATGAGAGGAGAGCCAGGCTGGTCCGGTATGAGGAAACTCAGCTGGAAATCAGAAAAAAGCAATTGGCTTTAGATAGGGAATCCCTAGATCTCCTTAGAGAGAGAAGAAAGTTGGGACTAGAGTCCATGGTGGCAACCATGTCCCTAGAGATAGGGACAGGTCTTATTACCATAGAAACCTAAACAAGATTGTCCCTCCCTACCAGAGTGGGGATGACATCCACAAATGGATAACTGCACTGGAGAGGGCCTATAAAGTTCAGAAGGTCCCCCAGAGGCAGTGGGCAGCAATCTTGTGGCTCTCCTTTGCAGACAAAGGTAGAGACAAGCTCCTCACTGTAAGAGAAGAGGATGCTGTCAATTACACAGTCTTGAAGAGTGCTCTGATAGATGGGTTTGGCCTAACCACTGAACAGTATAGGTTGAAGTTCAGAGACACCCAAAAAGCTCAGACTCAAGACTGGGTTGATTTTGTAGATTGTGCTACAAAGGCTCTGGAAGGTTGGATACATGGCAACAAAGTGCATGACTTTTTAGGATTGTACAATTTGATTATGAGGGAGCAGATCCTTAATAATTGTCAAAACCAGCTTTTGCACCAGTATCTGGTGGACTCTGATCTGACCTCTCCCCAAGAATTGGGAAAGAAGGCAGACAAATGGGTTAGAACCAGAGTAAAAACTAGAAACCAGGGTGGTGACCAGAAGAAAGATTCTACTAAGTCCCAAGAGAAAGGTGGGGATACATCTAAGGATAAGTCCCCTACAGGGCCCCAAAATTCCTCTTCTGGGGGTGGGTCCCAAACTCCTTCCTCTCCTGAAAAGAAACCATATTGCCATGTCTGTAAAAAGCCTGGGCACTGGAAAACTGATCCCAGCTGCCCCAGGATTGGCAATAAAGAAAATGTTCCTCCCACAACTACTACCACCCCTCCTGGTACTACCAGTAGTAATCCTCCAGTTGGGAGTAGTGCACCCAAAAAGTTAGGTGCTTTTGCAAGAGGAACAGAGGTGGGCCCTAGTTTAGACAGGGACCCCTCAACAGACTCCTCTGACTCTGATGGTGGTATAGGATTTGCCACCTTTACCATGGGTCCCATAGCATTGGGCAGGTACAGATTGGAGCCAATAATTAATGGTCAGAAAGCTGTGGCATTTAGGGACACAGGGGCTAGTGTCACCATGGTGGCAGGAAACTAGTCCCCCCTCACCAGCTTTTACCTGAGTTTAAATACCAGGTGACCAACATTGATGGTGTCAGAACAGATCACCCCATGGCCATAGTCAATCTCAGCTGGGAGGGGGTCACAGGCCCAAAGAGTGGCAGTGTCCCCAACCCTACCTGTAGATTGCCTGATGGGCAATGATCTGGAAATTTCAGCCTGGGCTGAAGTTGAACACCAAACCCATCTTAGGATGTTGGGCGTCCCTGTAAAGGTTAGTGGGGCTGTGATGGCCACAGCCCCAGCCCAAGAATTTGGAGAGATGGAGCCTGAAAGAATGGCCCACTCTCCCCCAAAAGAAAGCACAAGGGTTGAAGAAAAGTCTTCTTCCCCCAGACAGTAGGTAAGGGTCAGCCTCCTCAGGGAACTGACCCTACCCCTAGTGAAGGAACTGCCACAGAGGTAGTCAGGCCTGGCCTGGCCACACCCCTGATGGCAGAGGACCCTTCCAAGGTGGTACCCCGTCTGGAGCAGGTAACCTGCCCCTCTCTACCCTGCCTCAGTCAGCCCAGGGCTGCAGAGGTCAGGGAGGTCAGTGGACCCCCAGGGCCCCCTGTCCAGAGGAAGCCCCCATCAGCAGATTAGGGGCACCCAGTCTAGTAGCCCTAGCCAGGTGAAAATTCCTCTACACACTGAGGGATCCCCCATACCTTTATGTAGGGACCTCCCCCAGAAGGACTCTGGTAGGCAAGGGCAAACCTGGGACCAGAAGGTTCCAAACCTGCCATGTCCCTCCAGTAGTCCATCCAAAGGGACCCAACCCCCAGCTGTAGGCAGCCAAGGTTGACCCTTAGAGCAAAGTGCAACTCAGTCATGGAAAGACAGGCATACATGGTGACCAGTGATCTGAGGAAGCTGAGGCCAACATTCCTAGAGGCCTCACTTCCCTACTCAGACACCTCACCAGCCTTGTACTTTACCTAAGCACACCACAGGTAGTGATTCCCCATGGTGGAGACCCTCTCATACCCTTAGGGTGAGGGATTGCTTAGTGGACCATAAGACAGGGGGCAACCATGCTAGTGCAGGTGCTTCCTTATATGACCACTTAGTCAATGAAGGCTCAACTGGCCAAGGTTAGCCTTATCTCCTTTCGTTTGGGGGGGTTATGTAGGAAGGTGGAATCTGACTATATGGTTGCCCCCACTTTTTTTATGGTGTTTTGCTGGTTTATGACTTAGTTGGACTGGGATCCTGCTATTCAGGGCCCCAGTCTATCTGCTTTCTCTGTAAAAGGTTTCAATGTGCCTTAGGCACATCTCTGATTGGAATCTGGAGTGCCCTTATAAGTCCCTAGTATATGGTATACTATGTACCAAGGGCATAGGTACCTCAGAGGCCTGCCAGGGGCTGCAGCATGTATTATGGCACCCCTGGAAGGCCATCCAAACTGACACCACAGGTCTGCTACTGCAGCCTGGGTAGGGTGGTGCATGCACCCTTACTGTGATATAGGTTACCTATATCACGAAATACATACACACATATAAACCTATAAGTCACTCCTAAGGCAGGCCTTATCAATCCTAAAGGCAGAGTGCGTGGTTCCTATGTGAGAGGGTGCCCTGCATGAGCAGGGCCCCTCTGCAGCGTTCGGAGACCATCTCTGATGCTGTTTGTAGTGCAGCCTGACCATATACTCTTAAGCGCATTATATCCTCGCGGTAAAATGCTAACTTTGGAATAGCTGCACCTAAACATGTCGTGTTTGGTGTCAAACATCTTGGAATACTACCCCCCGCCAATCCTGGCGGCGGGGGTAACATTCCACCCTTCTAGAGGGAAAGACATGTTAACTCTGACTAGTCCGGTAACTTCTTTCCAGAGCCCTGGCATCACAAAATGGATGCTGCTGCCACAGACACGAGTCTGGCCTCCTGCTGCTGGACGAAACTCCGGCAGGGGAGGCCTGGACAATAGGTTTCCTGTCCCAGGGAGGTGTGACCACCTCCCCAGACAGGATAATGTGTGTTGGGGCTGGGCGGGAGCACTTTTCGGGTGCTTTGAAGTCCTGCACTGGGGGCACATTTGGTGTCCCTGTGCATACCCCAGTTCAAACCGAATCAGGGGCTTGCAGCCCCTGCTTTGGCGCGAACTGGACAAAGGAAAGGGGTGTAGCCACCCCTCTGCCCTGACCCACCCATAGGTGGGGCCACAGAGTAGTCCAACCCCTATTTTTAGAATAAAGGTAGGAACCCAGTCCTTAGGACTTTAGATTATACCTGGACGAAACTCTGAAACTGAATCCTGGACCTTCGACGCTCTACGACAAGATTAGAGGACTGAAGAATCTCCCTTGGGG